>DWTO01005474.1:0-10715 GCA_018244755.1 Jemadia pseudognetus
GACCAGGTGTATTGGGGCAAGACCAAGACCAAGACTGGCTAAGTCTCGTCTTGTTCTTGCATTTGGGCAACACTATTTATGACTTTTACTTTATTGAAGTCTTAGCTTTACCCAATGTCATACAAAAGTAAGAACCGCTAAATTTGGACTTAATCGATATTTTTCGATATGTATGTATGTAGTTTATCATAATTATGAGTAGCACCTAAGATAATATAATATAATGATATTATTATGATGTACTAAGATATTATTATTATTAATAATATTGTATGGGGTTTTTACATATCCCCAAACAATTCTATGAGGATCATCTATTTATACACACTATTATTTACAATAAATAGAAAGGCTGTAGCGTCAATCAGAATGAATTTTTGTAATTTTACGTAATAATACTCTCAGCATTCGTAAAGTTAACATAAAAACAGAAACAAAAATTTTGTAGGCACCACGTTGACGAACATCTAAAATTTTAAGGGATAGCAACTAACAAGATTAGAGAGACAATATCTGAGAAGAAATTCTGTTGGAAATTAACACAGTTAGCTACCGCTTCTGTCGGATAAGCAAATAATTTAGCAGCCACGAAGGAGATTTGAGGCCAGAGCAGCAATTTATTTTCGGAATGATTTTTAAAACCACCTAAATAAAGCTCATTGTAATATTTACAAATATATTTATTGTTTTTAAGTGTACGTGTACTTCTTCAACGAAATTTCGTTTCCTTTTAATAAAATTGTTAAGTATTAGGACGAAATCTTGGAAATAATGTATAGAATCGCTATTAACAGTGCTGTTGTAGTATAGTAGTATTACTAAATGGAATTTCCATGTTTCTCACATTAGCTCTAATGTGGCAAAGAAGTGTACTTAACAATAAAATATTTACATGACAAAGCAAACAAGTAAATGTTCAAAATATCCAATATTACTTTGCTAGACCCGGTGATGGAACCCACGACACTTAGCTGAGCGGCCGCGTTTACAACCACCAGACCGACGAAGCAGGCAAGGCGAAATAATAATTCAAACTTAACTTATTCTTCCCTACGCTATCTGGTTTTGGTTAAGAAATCACAATAAATAACATTATCTTAACAATGTTTCGCGACGAAAATAGTCCCTCGAACACCCACAGAGGATAGACAACCGGAGCGCGTGGGCGTCACGAGGTCTAAAGTACATACTCGTAGATAGCCATCCCCGTGGGCTACGGAATGATGTAGGTGTCGTGATCAACAGAGATGTCATTACCGCGTGGTACGTGACAATTATTTAGATGCAATATATCTTATTGTTAAATGTTCACTTGATTATGTGCCGGCTTAACTCGCGTATGTTTTTAGCGATGATCCTGAGCCTATTGCCAATTAATAAAAAGAGGATACTAATAAAAGAATTATAAAAATAAAGATCGACTCTGACGGCTTGCTTACTTCGTCCATTCAACGAGCTAAGTCTTAGAATGAAATATACTAAAAGAGAATCCACTTCAAAAGTCTTAGCAAAGATGTGCATAGTACAGAGTAAGTCACTATCGCAACAAGATTTGTCTCCTGAATTCTAAGTTTGTTTTTATTTAGCATTTAGAAGCTGCAGAACTTTCGTCCACATGCATTGTTCTCTTCACAGAGGCGCGCCGGCTTCGAAGACTTTGGTAAAGGTAAGACATAGACTCACCTAAGTCTTGGTCTAGAATGAATACTGGTAAGGATACAGTGACAGTCGTTGACCTCAGGTTACCCTGTAAAGGACGTCGCATGAAGTAAAAATATTAATAATTTTAACTATTGTTGGTAATTTTACATAATTAGTAAATGAATTTACTGACAACAGTAGTCAAAAATATGTATTTGCATCCAAAATCATACCTTCTTAAAGTACTGTTGTAGTCAATACTGTTGTTCTTCAATACCTAATGAAAATGCGTAGAGTCTCAGCATCGGTAAAAATTTAAACAGAGCTACTTTTACTATAAATATGCTTTTTTAAAAATATGTTTTTTTAAATGTTTGAAAAAAAGTTTACTTTTGCATGTCTTTTAAAAGTTACTGGCAGTTAAATAATAATTATCAACAACTCACATTAACTTTAGCCTATTCTTGAAGCTCTGTTCGAGATAGTTTGCAGATGCTATGGACGATACTGGCCACTCATCACTGTTGCCTGCTCATTTGATACCCTTTTCAAAAAAAAGTTATGTATTTCTAAACATTAATACAAAGATATTATAAATGGGTAAGTAGCTATATAAATAATTCTATTGTTTACACCACATCAGATATTACACACAAACAGTAAACGAAAACAGTGGCTATATGGCCAAAAACGATTCTTCCCTTCTAGGCAACTCACAAAATAACAACAGAAAAAGATAGAAAAGGTGGCAAGAGAGCGCAGTACACACAATAACATAATTGACACATACTACTAAAACCAGTAGGATTATGTTTCTAGTATATTTCTATGTAACTGTGACAAAGTGTTTCCACGCCCGAAAACGACATCGTGACCAAATAAGTTTCGCATTCAATATGACATTGGGCACGGGGACAATACAATTGTTACTCTATGGTTTGGACCATAGAGGTTACCTTTGTGTTCGTACTCTATCGTATTACAGTTATTACTTCTTACTAAGTAGTTATAGAACTGCCTTAACTTCGCCTCGGCCCTCGAGGACGTCGCGAATTCCTTGCAACTAAAGCCGTGGCTAATAAGGAATGGAATATTTGTGATTGGAAGTAAATTCGTACGTAACAATATTAATGGCCTTAGTCATCTGCAATTATCTATTGCTAGTAGTTATTTGTTAATTTGTACATGACGGCATCCTACAGTTTACATTCAGTTATGAATTTATAGAATTAGTGAAGGTTCCATACTATATTTCATTCGGTGTTTCGCTCGAGGGGATACTCATGTAACAAAACGAATTAACCCATTCTTTTTCAAGGCTTAACACACATATATAAATATTATGTTCGTGGCTAGCTTCAATAAAATAATGTCTGCTGTTTTGATGTAAAAACCCAACAAATAGAAATACAATGAGAAGGAGAAATAAATACATTGGTACATGTAGGCACATAATAATGATATGGTACTTATGATATATGACGGTTTCGACTGCCTCGTTGGTCGCGTTGTTACGAGCGTGACCTCCAATAGAGAGGTACTGGGTTCAAACCCCGGGTCGGGTTACCTACTAAAATTTTTTTTAACTAGAATTTCTAATAGTGGCTCAGAGGCTGGGTTTGTGCCCGGTGTATAGCAAGAGGCTCACCCCTATACCATGATGAGGTGTAAGCGTAACTAGCGAAACATCGTGGACTACACTCCTCTGCCAAACTTTTCAGGGACCATGCGTGATATTACGTTAAGAGCTTACTGGTCTGTCTATATATATACTATATACATATATAAAAACGACATAACTACAATAACTACATATAGGTACTTCGGAAATATACACGTACCAATACAAATGTACGCCGTTATTAATACTTAGCTAAAATTGACAATTTAATATTGCTGTTCGTAACTTAACAGGCGCATAATCGAATGACAAACAAACGGATACAATTTAATTAATCTGCCAATGAGTGCGCATTAGATAGTAGATAGATGTAACAAAACGTAACACCGCGATTCTAATCGAAGAGGTAGGCAGAGGAGTGTAGTACACTCCCTTGATTCATCAGTTAGGCTTACGTCCCATCATGGAGTAGGTGGTGAGTCGATTGCCATACAACCACATTTACAAATCATTCTGTATCATACAGGCACATACAAGTATTCCCTGTAGCTATATGCATTAAAAAATCTTTTATAAAAAGCCAATATTTAAATTAATAGCAACTTACAAATAGTCTTAACATAATTTTCAATTTATTACAAAGATACGAAATAAGTTCATAAATTACCGGAATATACTCAACCTTAAATTCCTCGCATGCAAGCAACAAAGAAATTCAACAAATGTCATACAATGTATTATTTTTAACAAAGACAGTCTATTACGAAAAGCTAACGTGATTCGATGCTAACGACTGAACGAAATATGGATGTTGTAATCTATTTAAATGGGAAGAGAAATCTTCGTATCCCTTTTTTAAGAGTATTGCGCGTCCAGGTATGTAAGCCTTGGTATAGTTTACCTTTATGTACCTAGAGGATTGTAGAAATAAAACATTTCTTACGTTCATACAGTCTATTAGACGTACGTGACAGTCTGTTGTCGATCAGTAGCACAAAGGGAAGTTTTATAGAGGAACTCTTTGTCATAAGAACGACGTACAACTTGTTAGTTAATTGGTATATTCATGAGTATGGATATATGTATATTTAATACATAGTTAGGAACAGGGTTTATACTGAAATAATTGTTAACTCTGAACAAATAGTAGAATTGAATTAACTTTGGTCAAACTGCACTTAATCAACCGTAGCAAATTCAATTAGTACGAATTTAATAACAAGCACTCCGAATTGGTTTTGCGAATTACAATTTAGCTCAAACTCGGGCTAATCGCATATAATAAAATTACATACCAACAGTTTTTTTTTAATCTATTTTTCGAACTGGATTTTTTTTTGTAGTGACTTTGAGTCTGGAGTTGTGCTCTGTGTGGCAATAGGTTCACCACTTATTGCATAGCGGGGCGTACCTAAACGTAACTGGTGAAATGTGGGAGAACTACAGTCCTCTGTCTGCCCCTATGGGGTATTACAGGCGTGAGTTACGTAACTACTTCACTGAAATGTCTGCATTGAACAATATACACACGTAATTTTATTAATTATAAACATTTTACATGCTTAAATAAATTTAAATTTAGCACTATTTCTTATGACTTTTAGAATATTCGCAAAAATATCATCTAGGAATGTTTGATCAAGGTTACATTTCATTCAAATTTATACAGTTATGTCCAAATACATCCTAAACTCTGGAGATCCTAGAATGGAAACTCTGTGTTTATGTATTCCTAAAGTCTTAACAACAGTGCAGCGTATTTCTATCTCTCCCAAACGCTAGATCAGTAAAGTTAGCTAGCTCTTAGCATCCTATTTCCCGCGCTACGCAATTGTTTATGCACATGCTCGATGTAATGTATTTCTGTATCCACAATTGTCTAAGTAAAAATAATTTTTATTAACCCGTCCACCACACGCCTCTTTCCATTCCCCACTCTTTATATTCAAGCTTGTTATTTAGTATTTCTCGCGACTGGCTTGTTTGCCAAAACGACCATACTTTTATGAAGAGAGAGATGAATTGTATGGGAGATGTATTTATATATAACTCGATTATAGTATCTACATAGGCAAAATATTATATCAAAGTTACTTAGTAAGTTCCATTTACACATCAACTAAATTTATTTAAAAATATTGCTCTCTCGAAGTTATTCAATTACTGACGTTCGTTGTCCATAACCATATTAGCAATTGACAAAGCAAGTTTAGTTACAAAGACAAGCTAAATCTTTTATTAGAACCAGTAGGGTTAGAAATTTGCGAACTCCGTCGGAGCTCCCGAAGGACGTTGTAAATTGCTGCCGCAAACGTCAAAGCTTTAGAGGGGTTAAGTTGGTGGTGCTCTGAGTATTAAACTTTGTAAGGATTGCAACATTGTTTTAAAGTTTTTTGTTTTCAATTATATTTAAAATTAGAGTAATCTTGGTGATATTTATTTAATTATTCATTCATTCATTTATTTTTTCCTTCGTTCGGTTCAGTTTTTTCATTCATTTATTCCTTTGCCATTCTCTTGCTGTCAATCTACGTTGAAAGAGGGAACTTGTCTTAGGCATTTATAAAAGTAGGAGAAAATAACAAAATTTAGTTTATATGATAAGGTGAGCTATATGCACCTATTTATGCACACGAACAAACATTTAAATATTATGAATAATACACACTATTGCACCTGAGATAAATATAGGACTCGCGAACAAATGTTTCAAACAAGCTCTTTTAAGATGTTTTCCTAAATCTATTAGACAGATGATCCCAGGGGACTGAGTCCAGAATACAAATCTCCACAGCAACTAACAAATCCGACGCTTTAATTCAAGTCATTCGTGGTTGTGTGGAGTTAATGCTGTTCTTTGATTCGGTGTAAATGAGGTGTAGGGGCAGGGTGGGGGTTAATCGAGGTCGCAGTTAACGATAGGCGATGGTTACAAGGGAACAAACTTTAACAGTTTAACCGGTATCACTAACGAAGAACTTTGAGCAGGATTGATGACTGGGGCGCGACCTCAGTCCTCAGGCTGTATATATCTTACTATTATAATTGTGGAAGTTTGTATGTTTGTTACTTTTCATGCTGAAACGGCTGGACGTATTTGATAAAACGTGACATCACGCCTGAATTTACGTAAGTACGTAAGAAGTAAGTAGAGAAGTGTAGTACACTCCCGCAATGGAATAGGGTGAATAGGTGGAATTTTAAGTAGAAATTCACGTTCATCATAATTGTAATCATCATCAGTCTATTGGAGTCCAGTGATGGACATAGAGCTCACTTGAGGGGCTATGTCCATTATCCCTACACTGGACGTGCTGGTTGAGATCGGAGATGACAGCTACTCACACCGCCTGCGCTGCTGTCCTAATTTTTTCCACCACTTAGGTGTCTTGTTCGCTTATTTATAAGCTCAAGCAATTAAAAAATCACATATATGTAGAACCAGACCACGAAAAGATTGAGGAATTTGATTATTCCACTAAAGAAAGCGAGAGAGAGAACCATTCATTTAGTCGAGGATAGGAATTATAATTTTTCCCCTTCATACCGTCATTACGGAAGATATACGACCGGAAATAAAGAACATTTGCGCTAACATCACAATCCGCCAATTGAGCAGTAAGAAATTGTGGAAAATCCGGAGCGGAAAGCGAAGAGAACTAATTCATTGTCATTAATTTTTCATTGGTATCAATGGTAGAGGATGGAAAATGCTGATTTAGGAGATTCAGATAAAGGTTAGGAGGAAATAATTTAGTAGCTCTTACGCCTACCCTTGGTTGAATTAGTTGGATTGGTCTTTAGTTTGATATTGTCTTAATTTTTTCGTAACTTGCTGTAGTAGTTTTGTAAGACACGGATTTATTAAATATGTAAAAGAATATTCACCACAGCTCATGAACTGCCATTGATTGAAGCGAGGTCTTGAAGCTTTTTTCATGAAAATGAGTTTCGGTTAGGTCGGAAACTAGTCAGTCTATCCCCAAGAATCATACGTGAATTGAGCTGGTACACAATTTAATCGGTATTGTTTACGGTTGGTTTCGATAGACCGAACTTCTATTTCGAGTTCGGAGTCGATCAGGATTCTTTCCCGCAAAATGGCGCTGAGGTAATACGTGGTAATAGTTTTACTTTCGGCGCGTAACCTTGTTGGATAAAGGAACAAAAGTCGAGGTTACTGGGGAGAGTTTTTAAATTACACGCGTCTATTGTTAAGGTGTGATAATCCTTCGCAGTAAACATGTGTAGGTACTAATTTTCCGTAATTAATGCATACTAGTGGAGTGGTGTTATGTAAGCGATGGTTACAGAAAACCCATATGACATCTATAATTACATTATCACACCAGGTCCCTTATGAGGTAAGCAGAGAACACTGAGCGGCAAATATCTTTAGAAAACTGATGTCCTTCATTTACGTTCATCAGTACGTCAATATTTTATAATTTAAAAAAGATTTCAATAACATTAAGAGTGATGTATGCATAATGGAAAATCAGCAGTTTAGATTTTTGACATATTCCACAGTTTGCCTTCTTTGTCATACCTAAATAGTGTCACAACTCAACATCCTTCTTTAGTTTTTATCTGTTTATTTACCTCATATAGATAATAATGAGTAAACAATTAGATAATTTACTAAGTGATTGAAATTACTTATAAACGTAACTGTCTGGGGCGCCCACTCCCCAATAGTCAGAATGATCAGGTCATACAAAAATGCATTGCATCTAAGTCTCTAATTATTAACCACCTATCATTATCTGAATTTGAACGAAAAATTAGTGTCAGACAGATGTAAAGTATAAGGTCTTAGCAATTAATCTACTGTTATGCTTGTCTTAGATGTAATATGTAGATAACAAACGTATTTCTTTAGTAAGTATTCGTTTCATCTGAAACAAAGTATCAATTTATGTTTACCTGTAAGAGATTGAACATTTATTGTGCTTAATTGTATTTGGGAACTCAATTTTGTGTACTATTGAAATGTATCAATCGTTGGTGAACTTATAAATTAATAAAAATAAATCAATAATATTAGTAGTTGGTGTTCTCTTACACTTGAAATTACATGACCTTTGATATCAACAATTTTAATAAACCTAATATAATTGCTGTAATAGGTAATATTAATGTAGGAGAGGTTAACATTGAGTCATAATACATCTAATATCGAGATCGTAATTGATGTTAAAGTAGCCTACAATGTTACATTCATTACTGCGGGAATGGATTGTGGTTCTGTTCGTTTCTAAAGGAAAAACGCTGTTACGAGCAGCTGGGAGCGGATAATGGAAAATGTGGATTTATGTGTGTGTACCTACTTGTACAAAGCTTTGTGGAGATCTACCGACTTACCTGCAATGGCGCGTCCTAAGAGCAGTGTGCTGAATATAATGGACAGCGCTCGCCCTCCGCCCCTTGTCACCATCTTGACGCTTTACGAGTCCAATTGCCGTCAACTACGATAGTCACAAGTCATGCTCGCGGACTCGGCGACACTTCAAATTCTTCTCAATATTACACACATACTATTTTAGGGTTTTTTCACACATCCTCAACGAAGTTTAGTCTTGAAGTCGAAGTTGATAGTCTTGAAGAACGGCCTATATTATGACTTTGAATTGTACTTTAAATTCTTGGAATTAGTATTTTAAAATGTTATTGAGAAATTAATTACATTTCAGAATGTCGCTTTTTCGTATTTACAATAATAATAACGTGTAGGTACCTACCGTTCGATTGTTAACGGCGAACAGATACAGGACAATATAACTTGTAAGTTTGATCGCTAATGAGGGATTTTTTACAGAAAACCAGTGAAATATTGGTTAAAAGTACCTAAGATGTAAGCAAGCAAAATGCACTTAAAAATCGATAAGACGAGTGTCTATAAAAATTGAATGTTTAGAAACGATGCAACGTGCATGCAAGACAATTAAAAAGGAAGAAAGTAAGTTTAAATTGTGGGTCTTTACCAAATTTTCAAAAACCCATGTTGAGACTCCTTAGTCTCAACTTGGGTTTTTGAAAATTTTGGGGATTTTTAAACTTTGTTGGTAGACCACGGCAGCATGTAGTCTATTTGTAATAGTTGCGTAATCTGTATAGTGTTTTAATCCTTATATATATTAAATTTTAGTACGTGACTGTTATCTTAGTTATTTTCCACTTCGGGAGTAGAATATCACTTCTATTCGCTAGATAGAATAAAAGAAACATCATAATGGTGCGTCATTTAAATGCTTATGCTCCTCACAAGCAGAGGAAATCTCAAAATGGGCTACACTGTCTTTCCTTACCATCCCGTTGGGAATACAAATGTGCTATGAATACATATGTATGTTCCGTGGTGGGCTAGGCGTAGTGGAATGTAGTTATCCAATCATAACTTTTTATTTATAACCAAGAGAGATATAAAACTTCAATAATAAATACAACGATATCTTCAGCGTTCTCGTAATTGTTTTCATTAGAAATTAATTTGTGCCCGGTGCATGGCAATAGGCTCACCACCTATTCCATAGTGGGACGTAAACGTGACTGGTGAATTGTGGGAGTGTTCTACACTCCTCTGCCTACCTCTTCGGGGATAACAGACGTGATATTACGGTTTTTTTTTAATTTCAGTTTTAATAAATTGGCTAATTGACTTTTGGTTAATTTCAATTTCAAATAATACTGATGTTCTTGTTGCGATCAGATATGAATATGCTTTTAGCATTGATGATCAAGTTTTATAGTACCTGCTTATTTAGCAAAACCCAGACAGAGATAAATCCATCGCGTTGAGTTAGAGCTCAGTACCTAAATCGTTTTTTCTTATATTTTCATAGGTTTCATACTCGCTTGAAAAGAGTGAGTATCGGAAAAGAGATGAGACAGAATTTATAAGCTAACGTACACTATTCGAAGCGTCATTAATCATGATTATTATTCACAATGTTTCAAGTTGCGCCGGCTGTTCCAGTGGCTTAGTGGAACATGCACTGATGCTCGTACACTGTGCGTGCAACGTTCCGGGATATTGAATACGGCTTCTGGCGACACCTGTCGTGCGCCCTATTTATAGAATTTCGGCGTAACATTGTTATCGAGTGTAACGCCGTTGCGTAACATGCGTAATTGTGTTACGCTCGTGTTTACACTGCGGCGGGTATATGAATACGGTGAAGGATATAATCGATACGAGCTATTTATGATCTTCGAAGTCGGGATTCCCTAGGAGAACTGTTTAAAACGATTATAATTTTGACTGTGCCTAGTCAGTATATTTTTGAAAATATAATGTATTGAAAGAAAAAACAATTTAACTTTGGCAAGGAATAATAGTAGAGGGAATTAAAATAATAGAAGAAGGATAAATTGGATATACCGCGCTTTCGCTTAAGTAAGGTGTCTCATTCTTTTATGGGAAACTGTATTCGCTATTACAATAAAATACCGA
>DWTO01005475.1:0-10714 GCA_018244755.1 Jemadia pseudognetus
AGTAGGTTATTAAACTAATTACAGACTCGTTGGTGTAATGGTATCAAGCGGGAATGTTGAGCTTGAAATCCTGGGTTCGAACTCCCGTTGTTAATGCTTTTTTATAACTTGAAATTCTAGGAGTAGCAATTTGAAATTCCTAGGACTATATATTTGTACCCAGTGTATGACAATAGGCTAACCCTCAATTCCATATTTGAACGTATAACATGACTGATGAACCTTTTGAGAGTGTTATATATACTCTTCTGCCTACCCCTTCGAGGAAGTGCTGGTATGATGTTATGTTATTTATTTTTTTAATTTGAAGTAGAAATATGCATAATATTGCATACAATTTGTCGGGAATCATCATTGTGTAGTAGGGATGATGAATAAGCCGCGAGTTGTATCGCCCACACCTATGTTTCCTGTTTGTCGGTTAACGAACAAAAACATAAGTTGTTTCGCCACGAAATCAGTTTGGCAAATTCCGGAAACTGTTTAATCGAATCGCGTTCGATTCGCTTTGTGCCGGTAATCGCATTACGCGGCGCACGTGAGTGCTGTTCTGTTCGTGATTTTTGCGAAAAGCAAACGATAAACATTGTTGTTCAATGGATTTCAGTGAGCAGTTCGGAGGAGAGCTTTTTACAATCGTAAAATATGCTTGCTTGATGCAGAGATTACAAATGATTTCTTTTTAATACTTCAGCGCTTACGTTGTATTTAGTTTGTTCGGTGTAATTGTACATTTGCCGCGTTTACTACTGCTCTATTTTATTAATAACGGCTGATGTAATAAGTATATGAAATGTTATAATATACTACAAAATTAGCTGTCACACTGGCTAATTATCGTGGTGATTAGTGAACCTGACTATTACGCGGGGGTCGTGGATTCGATTTCTGCAGAGAAAAAAATTGTAGTTTATCAGCCTTCTGTTTAGTATAACACAAGCTCTTTACATTTTTGGTTTGGAATCAGATGGCCATGTGTGGTGACGTCCTAAGGTTTTATTATTTATTAATTGTTCTTGTTATGTATTTAATTATTTATTATTCTTGTCGAAATATAGTTAAGTTGTCGCAGACCATTGTTGACAAGCAAATAAACACGCAGGCCAGTAGAAATATTTGATATTCACTTGATTCTTAAGGTAGGTTAGAAACACCAGTTCCAGCGCCGGGCTTCGTCGCCTCTTATGACACTTTCTATCCTGGCACGGGGTCAGGGAATATAATTTTACTCCGCCCCAACACGGGTAGTTTCATTCAACAACAAGAATGCCTTCGTTTACAGTCGACGTATCACGTACACATACATAAAACTGTCTTTCTGAAAACACTTTTGTAAGTTTAAATTGTTAGCCACGTGTGAATATTATTGTTTTGCTTTTCAGTCCCCACCCACCGATAGTATAAAGTTAAATTATAAAAATACGTTGTATTACTAACAAATTTTTTAAGTTAATTAAAGAAGTTCTAAAAACGTTGATTAACTTCAAAATGTTTGATATCATTTGTAAACGTAATTTCCTAATCATATCAATAGACAAAATGTTACATTATTTTATTAATAACAATAGATACTAATTATTTTTCCGGTCTAACCCATCTTTTGTCATTAAAGCGATTCAATCTTTCTTTGAAACAATTCTAGTTCAAAGCAACCCATTGTACGAAGTTTCACTTGCGTCGATTGGCGAGAATAATCCGATTGTGGCCACATATTTTTATGAAAGTGGTCATTCATTTGTGAAATGACAATTAATATTTACTTTCACTTTGGGCAACAAACTTTCAGAGAATTAATGCTTTTGAAGATTCTGTAGATATTCAAGTTGTGGTAAATGTCTCTTACTCCACTTATTTAATTTCGATTTATCGGTAATTAAATTCCTTTAAATATTAACGGAATTAAGCTTACTAGGAAAGCTACAGCACAGTATGAAGAAGAAAATTGCGGAAGAAATCTATCTAAAAGTAAATAAATTAATTAATGATTTGCTTCCATATTCGCTAAGTCACGGGAAGACCGGAAGCTGTTTAACACGTAATCAAAAAGTGTGAAAAACGTGTTATACTTCTGTTGAACACAAGTAGCATCTGTAAAAAGCAATTACGGCTTATAATTAAACTAACAACATTTTAAACCGAGTTACTTGACCGTTAGTCCAAACTATCATATTTCACTTCCAGAATGAATGGACATAGAAATTTGATATACTTATGTTTTGAATTAGAAATAGTCGGAATACATGGTATGGTAAATTTTAATGAAATTCTAAATATTATTTCTATAAGGCTATTTACACATTTTTTCTGATATTATAAAAAATGGGTAACATGCAGTTTTGGGGCCTCGTTAAGTGGATTCAAGTAAACGGAAGGACGCATGCGATGTGCAATTTGAGAATGATTTCCGCATGAGCTGTTGCAAATACTTAACACTATCTTAATTTTTTTATTTGCCCGGCTTTTTCGATGTTGCTATTTTGCGGTTAGCTTCATAAGTTCGGGTAATTGGTGGTACTTGGTATTGAATGTATTTTTAAAGGGCCGCGCGGTTCTTGTATGGAAAAAAAGGGAAATGCAATAAAACCGCGGTTTTACATTTAAAAAAATAAGGTTGGAGTCCATGCGCGTAGACGTTTCTTGCTGATTTTATGTAGGAGGAGATTTCTGAGTTTATTACTATAAAATATATTTTTGTTATCTAAGTAATGTCATAAAGCACTTTAGGCTCAGATGCATGGCATCACAATAGCGCCTTTCTTTGCTTGTATTGTACCTGCTTATTGAACATCGAAATATTTGATTTATCGAACTATGTACCTACTTACCTATTTAGTAATTTTAGGTTTTATACAAAGTTACTTTATAAAACCAATTAAATTAATTAATTGTTATTATTACTTGTTGATTGATAATGAATGTTTATTAGAACTCATGCTAGTATTAAAATATTCGTATCAAAACCTACAAAACACGTGACTATACAAGTATCTGCATATTGATACACAAATGAAGTTGTTACGATTCGTCGGATGTCAAGCCTGAGCGTGATTTACACAGCGCACCGCTGCGCGTCCGGCGCTGCGTTACAAAAGGAACTTTTTACGTTATTTTTTGTATCCTTTGACCCCCAATTGACATAATGGAGGCAGCTAACTTGAGGTGCGCCAAATATCTATATTTTTTTCGTCCGCTAGGACGATGGAACAGATAGAGGAACAGTTAATGAAAACATACCTCATATGAATGAATTGTTCGATGGAATTTCATAAAATTTCAGTTTAATACACAGGTCCAATATTTTTATAACTTTCATTAGAGAACTGAACATACAAGAATTAATGAGGTGCCTAGTTTATAGGAAAAAATAAGTACCAATGCTATCGATAAAATGGTTATTTAATGTTTGACCCGTTATCTTTATCGTTATTCCCGACATCTGAAATTGGATTTTTACTTGTTCTGTCAGCTGACGAAGTTTCTGCTTTTTTTACGTAACTGCAAGCGATATGGTAATGACTAGAATATATTAAAGCTAATCTAAGTGTTCTACGTTAAAGTTTTATGTAGTTTTGAGTTTGTGACAAATGTGGTAGTAAGTTATATATACGAATTAAGTTACTAATATTTTGTTTACATCGTAAAGTTATTTACATAAAAAATATCTTTCTTGTATGAACACGACTCTTTTGCTGTTACGAAATATTTAATGTAATAGTCGTCTTAACTCGGTTATATAGAACTTTGTGAATCCTATACTTAATTGAATGTAAGTATTTAATACTATTAAGTTTTCCAAAAGTTGTTAACGTTTGCGAACACTCTCTATGAACATCTGATATCTGATAAATAATTCTATAATTTTTTACAAAGTCCCACGTACATCGCTTGAGAAAGTAATTTTTGCTTTTAAGGAAATACAGGAGTTAACATGTGAAATAATATTTAAATTCACAAAAAGGTATCGCTGCGACTGGTTCGTAATGCTTCAATACAAAAAGTCTACTTAAGGAGACAGTTGAGGGCAGATATTAAAAAAGGCGGCGTGAGTATCATAAAAAGGATTACGGGTTGGGAAGGCTTAATGCGCTAGGATTCAATTAGCCGAAATAAGCTTAAATGGACTGTATCCGCTGTTGTGACAGCTCTCGAATTATCGAAAGCTGGTTAGCTTCCGTCACATTAGAATAAGTGGACCGACACTTCTGAGTGTTAGGGGAGTGACAAAACATTAAGGAGAAAATTGTTGGGTTCACTTAACTATCCGACAAACAGAAGGAAAGTTGTTCACAGGTTTTCTTAGTACGCTATGAACTGTTACAATTTGTACAATCGGGACGCATGATAGGACCCTCCCCGAGCGGCGACTATGTCTTATTAAGTACGAACATACACTGCCTTTGCGACTAATTCTTTCACCACGATGGCTGATCATTTACGATCAGCTATTGACTCGACGAAAAAGAAGA
Organism: Jemadia pseudognetus; assembly: GCA_018244755.1. Taxonomy (NCBI): domain Eukaryota; kingdom Metazoa; phylum Arthropoda; class Insecta; order Lepidoptera; family Hesperiidae; genus Jemadia; species Jemadia pseudognetus. Next base: position 4,467 of record DWTO01005475.1, read on the forward strand.
TATGTACAATTGCGTCCATCATAGGTTAATGACATTTACCTACGTATGTAGGTGGGTATCATTTTCTCACTGAGTGTGCCGTAAAAAATATTTCTCATTAATGGTTTACATTGCTGTTTCTTTTTCTATTATTTTTGTCAAACAAAGTGTCGTTTGAAAGCACGTGTTAAACTTAGAGTCAAGTGTAATTCAGATATCATTATCTTCAACGCGCTGGCGCGTGTCTACGTACTGAGGTATTTCATGCGGGCTTCTGATATCGGCTTAATGGAATAATGAAATAAGCTCACTTACCCAGACATAAAGTGGATATTACAATGAAGGTGATAAATATGTTTTAGATGTCATTGTCGACTCTTCAGAACGTGACCGTCAGGTATGGCACATACATGCAATAACAACAAAAAACATGTTTCGTTATGTGAATTTTCTTGTTTTGTACATATATATCATTAATCAGAAAACATTCGCGTACCTACCTTATAAGTAAATAAATGAACCCTGGATAATCGTACTCATTTTTGATTTATTATAAATCTTTTTATTGAACCCTCATTTGTGGCACAAGCTACGATAGATATTTAGGGCTAAATGAACACAATAGTATCTGCACCATTGAATACAATTTATACAAGGAATTATCAAATATTAGTCGGCTTTCGGATACCTTTTCTGGATAGCTCGTCAAATTTATATTAGTTTACATACCTACTGTATAACAAACATGTACGGACAATGATATCTATAAGATATTATAATTACTAAATCAAAATCCTAAATACAAATTGTAATGGTAAAATACTCTATCACTTAAAAAATTAATGTCAGTTTATAATTTTTAATTTTACGTATTCAGAAAAGCTTTATGTTTTACAAACGTCATTAAAAAAAGGTATCAAAGTTACTCGTATAGTTGCGATGAGCTAAGTCGTATAGTAGCTACAAGATTACTTGTTTAACTTTATAAAATGAACAAAATAACCAAAATAAAAATGAGAGCGACGGGACATCGGAATAAAAATCGAATTTCCCACGAAGTGCGCGAATAGCTTCCGCATCAGGTGCTCCACAATGCACCGAAAGGGTTCGTAAATAATTCTCCATTCCAAAGGGTTCCCATTATTATTATTATTCTGATCGACAATCCCTCTCAAGTGTCAGTCTTTTTTTTGGCATATATAAAACTAATATTGGAAGGCCCCATCCTCTTCCGCCAGTTTTTTGCTCGTCATTGCTCTGCGTATAACGTCGTAAGAAAAAGTTACATTGTTTGATATGCTTTTAGTTTCTTTACTCCGCGCTATCAAGCTAGTAACGTAAAGAAAAATAAAATACAGGAAAACTACGAATCTAATTCAGAACTTGTCGATAAATAGATCAAAGCATTTTACCACCAAAGGCGAGAGCGATTTTAATTATCTAATTAGATATACCGACATCGTAATGCTCGCATCCTCATTTAATTCACTTTAATCAATTCTAAACGGGGTACAAACAAAGACAGTTTGAATGCTTCTTGTTGTTAGAGTACGCTTTCCTTTGAATTACCTGAGACAAAACAACTTTGTATCACAAAAGGACTGTCGCGCCTGTGATGAATGGTTCAACATTGATTTAAGAGGGTTGATTTGAATAAAAACATCTGATTGTGTGTATCTCTGTACATGTGTCTATAATGGCGTTAATTGTAATAAAATGGTAAAAATGCTTGCGTTCAGCACTCATGCTGAACGGTCTGAATTTGAATCCAGTCTTGAGTAGAGTTGATGTATAAAAAACGTGATACCGGTACAGGTGTTACAAATTAGATGAGCCACTAAAAACTGTATTGGACTGAGATGGAATCTATATTCGTAAGACAAATCGTTTCACATTTTGTCAACCTTCGGGTGCTTAAAGGATAGCGTCTGATGTTACTCATTCATTTTTTACGATAACCCAAAAAGTCAGTTAAGGAATTGTTGCGATACATATATATTTTTTAACACGGTATTATCAATGATAACCTGAAGAAATTTATTGCGTTTAGTGCGTAAGTATTGTATTCATAATATACGTATTTTACGAGGACAAATGTAACGGCGCACAAAGCCATGATTTACATCGGGCGATCTTATTTAACAAAGTGTTAACATTTACATCCATAAAATATTTTGACTACTCTTTTAGTGGGCTTCGGCTTATACAAATTTAAAAAAAACTTGGACATGTTTGATATAAATTCTGTTTTTCTAACAATTATTAAATATGTAGGTAAGGGTTGAAAATTAAAAACCCCTTACAGCAATTATAATGTCCATGTAACCCATTAAAATAGTTTAATTATCGGTTGTCTAATTTTAGTCAAAAACGCATCATTAGAAACTATTACAATATATCAAATCATGGCTTGATCTTCAACTCCTTGCCACGTCAAATGAAAAGCATTAATTTATTTAAAATTTAGATTGCTAGTTCGCTTAATGAAAATTAATTATGAGCATCGCCCCAAGGTATTGTTACGAACGGAATTTCTGACGATATGAATGATAATCAAAATGGCCACAGAGGTTTACACAAAGGTATTCCATTTAAGCGGAATCTTTTTAAAGCATATCAGTGTTTTCAATTCTCATCTTGCAAATAAAGATCGCACTGATGCGTGGACCGCTGTCAAAAGTTATATTTATTTTCTTTACAAATTCATAGAATCCGTGCGATTTCAGTATCGAGATGTTTGCGGGTTATTCACATTATGCGCGGGCGCACGGGTTGAATGGAGCACAAAGCGAGCAACCCTTTGGCGACACAATGCGCGTCACTAATCTAGATCATGTGCGCTATTGTTCGTCATTGTTGGCGCGGTCTCCGCTGGCCGCGTCCCGCGCCCCGCGTTGCGGGCAAGGCCCCGCTCCTCCGCGTATCTCACTCAATGTCGATTTATAAGAAATTACTGCGCCGCGGGGGCCAGGTAGCCGCTCCCACGGATGTATGCGCACAATGCAAAAACTGTGCTCTCCAAAATTTTAGTTGCACACCAAACAGGAAATGAAAATATTATTTCTTCACTTTCCAATATAGTAGCATTTGCGGCATTGTTCGACCTCGCACGGAAGGAGATGTATCATTTAAGTTGCTTCCGAATATGATTGCTGAGTTGTATTATTACTTTCACTGCGATTACAAATGTAAGTAATTCAGCTGCATTTAAGCACAAGCCCAATCATGTCCCTTGCTTGATTATTAACGTGAATGTAACAATTTCGTTTACAATTACGTAAAAATATTGTAAGCGGTTGCACATGTGTTTATGTGCTTATTACTTTGTGTCCCGGGGCTTCGGCTAACGGTGAGATAAGTTACTGCATAAAATTAAAAGTCGAAGACAAATGTGTTATTAGGAAAGGGGAAAAAATATCAGGTTGTTTGCTCAAGTGAAATAAACATGGTATGTATAATGATTAATTCCAGTTAATTGGATGTTTTAAACAATTGTGTACAGGGTTCCATGTCAAGCGTTTATTTAGATTTAAAAGTTCACGGTAACTAATGTTTATTATTTTATATTTTCGCGTACGGTGTTCATACTTCTAAATAATTTTAGCCGACTCTTGAGCACGCGTTGTTACACCTGCGAGTCGGCGTGTGCTCAAGGGACAATTTCGGGTCTCATCCCGTTTTGGACACAACTTAATTGCAAAGTATAATTTTTATTGCTTCCACGTAACTACGGGCTTTAATAACAGTAAATTATTGATAAAGCACTTTATAAAGATCATACTCGTTTAATTTCGGATTTTGATACTTAAATGTACCTACAAATTCAATCCAGCTGCTCCATTATTAATGTGGTCTCACGGGAATATTAATGCGAATGTGACATTTTTTAAACCGATGATTATGTTATTAAAATGATTTAACACTTCATGTTCAAATATTACACTAACGTAAGAGGTGTAGGTACTTTGAATTAGCGAATGCAATTATTTATCATCAATTAGTAATAGCTTTGGACGCATTTAATACAATATGTAGAGTTTTAGCGACTCTACTATAAACTTTGTTTAAGGCTTAAGAGTGATGCTTGCTAGTTAGTATGCTAGTTAGTTCATGATATTTGATTTGTACATTTATTTTTACATACATCTTAAGTTTTCATGGTCAATAATTTTTAAACCTAAAAACTTTAACAATTTCAAATTAAGAGCTGTCGAACAAACATGTTTGTGTTGAGACGAATGAACATGGTCAACGTATTTGCTTTTTATGTTCTGGCCAAGTTTTGTGGCATCGCCATGCTGGTTTATATTAAACATAGGGTCAATAGATCCCATGTTAGATGAAGCTGATATTTATCAGATGATGTAAGACAAATTGCTTCCACCTAAAGCTGTGTCGCTGGACATTTACTGAAGTTCGATTCTTTTCTGATTTATTATTTACTCACTGACGTTAATTGGAAGTTTGAAAAACGTACAAGACATACATAGATTTACTTCGAATTCAAAATAATTTGTGGCTCGCACATTTAATTATTTTTCTATCTCTACGTAGTTTTACATGTGAAAATAAAGAATATATTTAGTAATTTATTTCCCTTTAAATAATTATTCTACGTAATCACGCTTTAAACGCAGAGGATTTTCATTTATTGTACATGATATCATGATATCATGATCATGATGATCTCGATATCATGATAAACAAATAATGCATTTTGTCTGAAAATGGCTCTTATTATGTATATCATTTAGGCTAGTTTTAAAATGCCTTTCAGTAATATGAGTGTACATTCAATTGCGTTACTATGTTTGTTACTGGTATCTGTTAATTTAATCTATATAGTTTATGGTAATAATTATTTTGTTATTAAAATTGCTACTAAACATCTTGAAAGCGGACATGATCTTTTAACTAGTGATTAGCGTCAAGTCATATTAACTTTAAGAACGTTTAGTGCATATGTATGTTGAGGTTCCAGGGAGTCATAAGGCACGCGTATTATTATTTGGTTCTCAGCTCGGCTCCACGTAGCCTAGGGGCGGCCCGCTTCCTTTTACTTTACCTTTGTTACGCTTGCCAAGAATTTATTTCTTATTCGCGCGTTGAGTCTCGCTTCCTGGGCGGTTGGTAGAGCCGACGGCGTTACTTCGCGACATACGACGTAGCAGAGCGACAAACGTCGTATATGTGCTAATAAAATAAATTGTAATAAATAAAATAAACAGTATTTTTAGACACCAGGCCAAAATCACACACAAGACAATTTGAATTATAAAATTGTTAGTAACAGTTAAAGTAATTTTAATTAACTTGTGTTTTATTCAAAACAATTGAACGCTTTATTATATCGTTACTTCAATTTCATGTTAGTAAATAAAACATTTACTACTTTATTTTTTCACACGTTTTGTCTGGTAAACAACTACTTCAAATAAATCAGAACATTAATAATTAGAACAATAATAAATCAGAACAATTATATGTTGACAGCGATTATCTGAAAAAAATATCCTTTGTTATGTATTGTGTATTATATACATACATAAAGCGTTTATATTGGTATACTGTAATAAGTGTAGTGACGATGATAAAATCTAATATTTCCAATTGCGTTCACATTGAACCAGACATAGGCGTCTGTTACGACTATAGAAATACTGTCAACTATCTGAAAATAAAGATTCCGTAAAGAGTGCAACGATCACCGTTGTTCCACTGCGCGTGTGTCCGTATGAGTCGGGAGGAGTGATGTTGGCAGCAGGGAGCGATGTTGTTAATTTAGTGATTGCTGTGAAAGCCTTGCTTCGAATACTTTAACACCTCAGTGAGAGGAATAATATATAGTATTATTGTAAGGTTCAAGAAAAACCTCATTCTCATTAACAGTACATTCACTTTACTTACAATCAGGACATTTAAATTCATCATCATCAGCTTAAGTCTGCTGGACATAGGCCCCCTGAGGGGTTTTGTCCAGAATCCCCATGCTGGGCATGCGGATTGGACGAACATAAAGTAATCTTGCTAATAATATAACAGTTTCGGCATTAGAAAACCTACTAATGTAACATAATATTTGAGTACATGATAAGTATTATTAAGTAGGGCTTACTCTGTATAATTTTATTCCTTCGTATTTGTTAATAAATGCCATGTACTTAATTGTGCTATTTACGGATATAAAAATTTACAACTATTATAGGATCTTTTAGGATCTGTTTCAGTAGTTTTGTTACTTAATAATACATATATTACATTGTTTAGAA
>DWTO01005476.1:0-10714 GCA_018244755.1 Jemadia pseudognetus
GAGTCTGGATTTGTGCCCGGTGCATGGCAATAGGCTCACCACCTATTCCATAGTGGGATGTAAACGTAACTGGTGAAACGTGAGAGTGTAGGGTACTACACTCCTCTGTCTACCTCTTGGGGGATTACAGGCGTGATGTTACGTTTTTGTAACTAGAGTTCAGTGAAAAATTTTAACATTTTGAAACTTCACAACGTATACTGATTTCGTGCTTTTGGTTTTATTGGATTTTAATGTTGAATTCACGATGGGTATACAGGTTGCTCTACAATATTTATGGACTATACATTTTTACGGACACACATATAAACTGTTTGGTGTCATAAATCGTATGAACGTGAATTTATTACTACATGACGATGTAGATTTCTGGAACGCTGGCGGCTTAGCTGTTATTGTTCGAGCTATGTACTTCTGTATGTATGTATTTCGGTAAATATGTCAGCCTAAGGTCCAAGGCCGGCTATCGCGTGTTCCATACAGCGGATATGAGATTTTCGTGCCGGGTAATGTTGTATCATGACAATTTGGCATGATGAGGAATGCTTAAATTTATATAATATTTTGTGTCGCATTGCCAATATTTTTTATCAGCCATAACAAAATATATGTATTATGATGCCCTAAGAATTTTATGTAATATTATTTTTAAATTAAATTAATGCAATGTTATGTATTTGTAGGTACAATACGGTACGGTATTAATTTAATACGGAGACAAAAAAAACATCTCTTTTTATAATAATTTCGGTTGGCATTGGACCATATTTAAATGTTGAATATACATGTGTACATATGTACGTACGTAGGCTGTTGAATTTGTTACCCTTCTTTCGCTACGCCGTAGACGGGTAAAAAGGTTAACTTTGAAATTTAAATTCCTCGCTCATGTTTCACACGGCCCCACTGTCACGTAACAAGTGGCGAGTTCGAAGGTCACGTGGAAAAACTGGCGCAGTTCAGAAAATTTCTTTAGGGACTGTTCACGTGCGTAAAAGAGTATAGAAATCGACTATATTTATTTATTTATTTATAGTTAGCTGGAACGGATGCCAATTCCATTACACTAACTAAGTCAGACACATAACAAATCAAATCAGAAATACACAGAATTAAATTAAAAACATCATAAAAATAATTATAGCTTATATACCTATCTCTGAGAAAAATAAATCCGAGTCGATTAAAATTTAAATCAACAAATAGAGAATAAATTAAATTCAATCAATAATAATAGTAACTGGATGACTATTTTGAATTTATTTTCCGCTTAATATTTCGTAGTTTAATTGATTTAGCACTATTGATATTATTTAAATCTTTAACGTAATTTATATAACCTAACAATCCTGTAAACAATTCTGTATATATAGGTATTAGGTATAATTACTAAATTATGACTACTTTATTACCCTTTTAATTAGACTAATCTATACGTGAAATCCTATTCAAATACATATTTTTAAATTCGAAAAGTATATACATTTTTGTAAAATAATTAGTCATTTTAATCGGTAAAATGAATACGCGAAGAAATATTTAAGTATTTAACAAAATTGATAGATGACGAAATTGATAGATGAGAAAAGTATTTCAAAACAAAAACTTGAAACAGAAAGAGATTGTAAAAGAATAAAAATAAAATTGTAAGTGGCAATAGCATCATGAAAATAGCATTAAAATACGTTATTTATTTAAAGAGAACTAGGTCGGAGTGTTGAGAACATTTCCTGTTCTATAGATATCATTCCCGATCGACCCCAATACCTAAGTGTTTTCAAATGGAGTACCTGATCTTATTTTAGTTTCGATGTCAGTATAATTAAAAGTAAATTTAATCGAATCTGATAATATTGAAACAATCCTAGCATTGAGCCACTCAAAACTCAATCAAAAATAAAAGCTTTTAAAAATGAATATAACAAATACTAGACTATTTCATGATGGCAATATAATTTTTTCACTGCACAACTTTCAAACTTTATCACACGGTTTAACATGTTATTTATGAACTTTCAACATTAATGACTTGATCTGTTCGTACATGTTTGTTATGAAATATGTAATAAATAACTTGGAGATATTCACAATGAATTTAACTAACAAAATAACCTACAATATTATCGTCGTTACAATTGTACAAGCACAACATCACGCCCGTAATCACTGAATAGGTAGACAGTTACTTACTACCATGGAATAGGGCGTGAGCCTATTGTCATACATCGGATACAAATCGAAATTCCAAGCCACTACTAGAAATTATAGTTAGGAAAGTCCAATAGTACCGTACTGGTGAATTAAATCCAGAACCTTTCGATCAATTGTCATTCATTGGGAGTTGTACCACAAAATCGATAAACCTGCGTGTTACCTACGTGTTGGAAACATTTTCGGCCATTATTATCTAGTAAGTAAAACATGAATATTTTTAACTAATATTGAGAAACATAAAAATAAAAGAACGTAATTAAGGCTATGGAATTGAAATTGTACAAATATTCCAAACATTGGAATAACAAACATGTAAATTAAATAAAAAACAGTATGAAATTAAGATCTCCGAAGTAAGGATTTTAGGTACGCGATGTACTATTTTAAATTGCTGCGCTGATGATAAAATTATCATGTTCAGGTCCTCGACACAACCAAAGACGGTATAAATTTTGAAAGTACGATGAAATAACGTTTTCAATTTAAGAGATCTTGAGTATGCTTTAGAAAACCTTAGTTTTGAGTGACTCCAAAGCATCACTTAAGAGAGTTAAAAAATGTGAAGTGTCAAGCAAATTATATCGTAAGCCATTATCGATTTTACAACATGAAATTTCGTTTAATTTCAGGATATCAAATAGCATCGACGATGGATGTTGTAAAGTGAATCTGAGTTTTCAATTTTCGTAAATGGTTTTCTTGGCAAGGCGACTATGTATGAATATGTAAATGACGAGTATCAGTTACAATGATGCTCTGTAGAGTTGTTTTTTTTTATAATTAAAATTGTAGAGTAGGGATGCAGAGGGTATAACTGTAATATAATTGTAAAGTAGCATTTATCTTAATCATAATCTATCAGTGTTACAACCGATTTAACTTACATACATATATTTGCTAAAAGTTTAATACATTCACGTATAATATAAAAGTATAATATTCACGTACTAATTATTTTGAGATACAAATATAGATTGCGTAATGAATTTATTTTGTTGCAATTTTCCATCTACTTTAATAATAGGGATGAATGTATTGGATTGGATTGGATTGTAATGGAATGGAATTGGGTTACACTGTAACGAGTATTATTTTTACATTGTTACATCCATTACATTCCAAAAGTCTCAGTATGTTATACAACTTAAATATCTAGCAATTGCGTCGAATAATAGAATACCCATGAAGAAAGGGACGCACTTAAAACGGGTCCCACAGGATGTCGTTCAGAAAGAGTGGAAAGGGAGTGAAGGCAAAATGAGACGGAGTCCTTTTTGGCAATGGTCAGATTATAATAGGTTTAGAAATGAGAAAAAAGCGTTCGTATGTTTTATTGCAAAGTCAGCTTTACGTAAATACATAATAGTTTTCGATACATTTATATTTTAAATGAAACATTTGTTTGTATTCTTGACTTTTTGGTCGTGTTAGTTGAAATCGCGATTGTTAATTGGGAGGTCCCGTGTTTGAATCCTGGGTCGGGCACTATTGGAATATACTAATTTAGGTTTTCTAGTAGTGGCACCGTTTCTCCAATTCACTGTACCTACTACTGAACAAGCTCTTCTCGAAAAAATCGCATCCTTTAAAACATTTCTTCTTTTGTGAATATGCTTCTGCGAATCCGATTATTGCATAAAATTGTATATAGCATAGCATAAAAAAACGTAACATCACGCCTGTTATCCTTGAAAAGGTAAGCATAGGAGTGTAGAACGCTCCCACGCTTCACCAGTTACGTTTACGTCCCACTATGGAATAGGTGGTGGTGGTAACTTATATCTATAACTCTGTTTATCCGCGCTGGAGTAATATGGCAGAAATAGCCTATATTACATATTACGCTAAAACTCAGATATCGAAAAGAGAAGTCGAATTTGATCATTATAAATATTTTCATTAATAATTGAGTCTCTATAATGTAATTTCCTTTCACACGCTGTAAGTATCTTAGTCGATTTATCACTCGAGACGTCAACTAGCATCCGACCCGAGTGCCATATGTCGTAGTTTGTTCAGTTCTAACTTGTGCAATATCTCGTAGCTCCTATTAAAACTTTCTTGTAACATAAAACTTGACAGTACTTAGTAGATAGGGCTGGGTGTTTACCGACTATATAATATAAGTGTTTTTACGTTACAATGGATGATGTGTGGGCGTTAAAGTGTTAATTTATACAATACTTATATTAATTGGGTCTCCAATAAGTAATACCGAGATATGTACATATATTACATTGTACGATATACTATTTATTTATGTTGGCATGTATGTCTCAATAACAGCAAACGTATGTGGCTATTTTTGTCCAACTCAAATAACACAATATTTAATAAAACGTAACATCACGCCTGTAATCTCCGAAGAGGCAGGCAGAGGAATATAGTAGGTACACTTCCACGATTCACCAGTTACGTTTACGTCCCACTATGGAATAGGCGGTGAGCCTATTGCCATGCATCAGGCACAATATTAATGTTAACAATTAATGCTACTTCAGTCAAATGGAAAATAATTTTAGGCGAGCTGCGATGTCGTAAGATTCAGTCGTAATCCAGAAGTCTCGTTATGCTACGTTAACAGTTAAAAGTCAATACCGAGTTTAGGTGCGGATACCATATAAAGTATTGAAGTAATTGTAAGAAATTTGAAAATACGTAACTCTTTTTTCAAGTTGTGTTATTGTTGTGAAACAATAGAAAACAAATTGAAAAGAGAGTTGCGTTGCGTAAGGTGCGTTGTGCAAAAGACCTTTGTTTTTTTAGATATATAGATACACATTTGTTTCTATATAAATGTCTTTGTGGTTCTAACTTATAGCCCGTAGCTCCTAATCTAAATCAATTATTTGTTAAACAACCGTCCAAGTTTAAAAGTCCATTGTTTCCCGGACAATAGAAGCGAAGCTATCGAGGGAGGCATACCGAGCTATTCATCAAACAATAACAACCCAATCTGTTAGCAAACATTAATTAATGTGACTTTGTAATTAATAATAATAATTTGTTTAGTAAAAGAAAAGTTTAATGAAGGGGCCAAGGAAGATTAACACGCACTTATCCTGACCAAGCAGATCAGATACTAGCTAAGGGGATGACAGACTCAAAATCTTCATAACCAACGATTCTACTACAAATAGTAGCAGCAAATAGCAAGCATTACTTTCGCGTTGTCTGATGGGGGAGTTATAAGATTTCAAAACAGACTTGACATAAAGATGGTGATGAATAAGGAGGAAGCGTAATCAAGTCTGTCGGGATAGATATATTTGGTATTCAGTTTTTACTTGTATACCCGGTACGGGAACTGGCGCGAGAATTTAATAAGATTATAAAAATATAAAATATTAAAAGCAATATCTTTCGGTACGCGAGCAAGCAGCCGCAGTAAATTATTAAGGCCTGACAAGCTTGCTCTATTTGGACTTAACGTTGTTAGAGGCCTGCTTTATTAAATTTTCATAACTGCCGCCGCTTACCTACAGGTGTCATAAAATGTGATTAGTCATTCTTATTACGAGGGATGCTTCGCTCTTTGTCAGTTTTAGGACGCTGAAATAGCTATATTTTGAGTTTACTGTATACATTTATAAACAGACAGGCCACGTTAAGGATGCACCAGTCCTATTATATAATGCAAATCAGCATGAAAATATACCTATATGAGAATTGTGATAAAATATATTATAAAGTTATTTCAATGAACTTTATTTTTACTCTCAGTCAGAAATTATGTAGGGAAGTACATTTTTATTTAAGGTGTTTCTTTTCGTTGGCTGATCACTGCATACCGCAGCCTACACAGGCACGACTGCGTGTCCTGACAGCCCACGGGTAGCAACGTAGGTGATATGAGAAGCCGTGCTAGGCGATCCCCAGGAGTGGAGATTATGTTTATTTTATTTATAATAATATACGTCTATTGTGCCTTATAGCCTGTATAAAGAAATTTATCTACCTTACAGATCTTTTTATTTCTACTATATATACGTAAGCTCTCATCACTTTACATGTAAACATCTAGTCACAACAATTACAGAGAAAAAATCCAACTATTAACTTCAAATATTTAACCTTAAATTAATAAATAACTATTAACAAGTATTTCATTGTAAATAGTGAGGTTCCTGTATCCCAAGAGATCTCAATAGTTCTTAGCAATGAAAGCCAAAAACTTTAGCAATTGAACCTACTTTAACTTCGCGTAGCGAAGTTAAAACTTGTTTATTACTGAGAAACGACTGATGTGACGATCTAACATAGTAATTTTAGTCCTGGGTCGAAATCAAACATATAAATCCTGATCTTATAATTGATCTTAGCAATCGAGTTCACCACTGCACATACATCCCATACGTACATATATATCTGCACGCCAGGTCCCTTCCCTACATCCCAACTTAATAAAACTACTTTAAAAGTAATATGGAAGCGCGATATGTATTAGTATAAGCCCTTTAAAATGCAATTCACATTACTCTCGCTTCCCCCTCACCGCACTCCCTCACTATTCCCACGCGCCAAGGAGCAAACGTGCCGTGGAGAAAATAAAGATATACATAAAAATATTTAATTGTGCTCGCAAGAATCTGGGAAACAAACATTTTAACATGGGACAATTTTATATTTCATAACGACACTTACGCCGAGTAATGCTTAACATTATTGATCACTCATAATTCTATCACAATTCAAATACTTGATGAATAAGTCTTAAAACCTTTCAAATTTCACAATACATTAAAGAAGCAATTATAAGTGAAACTGGGAAACTTCAGAAACAGTTCACCTGAGTTCCTGAGAGCGGCGCTAAAAGCTTTATTGTGTCAGCGAACTACCGCTCATAAAACATGCAGGCTCTCTGGCCTTATTCATATGCATGAGGTAGTGATTTCGAATACCATCCCTTCGAACGAAGTGAAATTAAAAATGTTAAATTATCAAAAAACGTGCTTTTCTCTAAATCGTGTGAAGTCTGTCTGCCAATATGCAGTTGGCATGCGTGGTAGGCTTTGACGTTATCCCTCTCATTCGGAAAACAGAAAAACGTACTACAACGGAAGTGTAAAAAGGCTAATAATTATTATGAACTCTTTTTGAAAACATGTTTGACTCTAAATACGTACTATGGTATACTGAAGAGAGGCAAACTAACGATAAATTTAATATATACACTTGAATGAAACCAACATTATAGATAGGTATATACTATTGGCTTACTATTGATTTATATAATCAGAGATGTAGATTTATTAGAATCAATAAGTTGCGATTACTTATAATTCTTTTCATTTATAAGTCGTATCAGAGTGTATCGTCCAATCGGAGCTAGAGACGTCGTATAGATGTCTCTAAGTAGGGTCGAGGCACGGAACCGAGTGAAAGTTAATATGAGATTGTAAAAAACAAGGGGTAATATTATCGAGGAGAATATTATTTGTAGAGTTCGGTATTGAGAAGGGTTAAGTAAGTGTCAACAACTTACTGTTCGATTATTTGCATACTTGTAACCGATTAAATTAGGTACTGTTACCATACTTCGATTTTTCTTGCATTACACTTTATGACGCCCACATGTTTCTCGCTAGCTACTGATTATGTTGTTGAGAACTGCAGTACCTCTCCGACATATATTTACATATATATTACTTATACGTACACACTATTCATACCTTCCGTTCCATTAAAAAATACTGCAGCAATATTTAAATATAAATATATTTTATATACTATTCTCCTGAATATTAAAGAAGAAGAACGCAAAAAAACTTCGTCTCTACATTACACATTTACCTAAAAAGATTATTCATATGAAATGTGTAATGATGATAAAGACGTAAAATGTAAAATACAATTTCATCAAATTCGTATTACGTTCATAGCTATATTGAGGTCCATATTAAAATCATATCAGAGCTAATTTTAGAAGATACAAATGAATTTCCAGATAGTATTAAATTCCAGTTATATTAAATTTTATATTAAAAAAAATATGAAATTATTGTCTAAGATAGAACTATATTATGACATCGACTCACGGAATTTATATCAGCATGATTTCGTATTCATAACGTGTGGAAATCCACCAGCAGCAACAAGTGCGTTATTGCATTCAATGCAATGCATCTATTGACGGTTGCTTGTGGGTTCCAATGAGAGAATGTTTATTCACAGAAACCGAGGAATAAATTTTTAAACGTACGTTACGGTTTCCGCATCGGAACTTTTCTGTCGCCTCAACTTAGTACGGCAACCCTCGACATTTTCAGTCTCGTGTCTAGTGTATTGCTGTAGGAAAACAATAAGAGAAATATGTAATTTTTGTTTGCTTAAATTGTAAAAAATGTATAGACAATAAGAAGAACAACAAACATAAAAAGAATAATATATACCTATGCATGCTTTAACAAAACCAATTTCTAAATATTCTGTGAAGAGTAACGTTTTACTATAATATTGTTTGCTGTAAATAGCAAATTAAAAGCCATTCATAAATTACGCTTATAATACCCGAAGAGGTAGGCAGAAGATTGTAGTAAACACTCAAATTTCACCAGTTACATTTATCTATCTCTCAATGAAATAGGACACTTTGGTCAATAATGCTTATGAAATACTTATGTAGGTAAGTATATGTGAAAACTAGCGTATTTACAAAAATAAACAACATATTTTGTTAATATCGAGTCGATAATTATAAATTTTATTAAAATTCGTCGGGAGATTAAATATGCAAGATCTTAGAACGATAATAAAACGCATCTAATAACTTAATTTATATCAAAATTCTCTATTCAATACACTCGTAAGATTACCGTGTTATGCCACGTCTCAATATACCAATATAACATAATAATAGAACAGTGGTAAAGGAACAACGCCTCAGTAATAAGGTTGGGCAGCCGCGCCCCTAGCTTCTGACGTTTATAAACGATGGATAGGCAAACAAATTATGATGGAATGCCTCTCACAGACGTAAATATTATTGTATCTGTAATATATAATATCCTACCAATAATCGGTTATTGCTTTTATTTTATGTTGTGTTTTAATCGATAGATTTTTTGCGTTCATTTATTTGTTGTGAAGGTAATACCTGGAATTGCAATGTAGGACTATTTTAAAGGCCACCCGTTTCACTTCACTTCTAATGTGAAGTTAGGTAAACAAGATAATGTATGGAAGGTATTTATATGACGTAAACGGATTGTATACTGTAAAATATATACGTACTATTACCTATTGCCTAATTATAACTATGGATTACAATTTACTTTCTGCTTAGCTTCTGTTTACTTTTTTTATTTTCTTTCAATTGCGAATTTTATATTCTGCTTACTTATCTTTCCACTTACTATTTTTACTTTCTTTCACGATCTCAAGGCTTGAAGAAACCTTAAGATCGCAGAAGAGAATAAAGATCTCTCATTAGTGATAATGACGCTTATTAGACTTATATTTATCTGTCTGTTTAATGTATGTACTAACCATTTCTATTTTACTGACAGCAACGCATTTGGGACTGATGTTTTAAACAAATTTTTTGCTCTTATTACAAAGAATTTTCTAAAACGTTGTTTATAAAGAACACGTTTCTACAAACCACTCGCCACTGCCTGTCTTTGTGTTAAAAGCAACTTAAATCTTGTAAAGCTGCAAATTACGAGAAACAGATGAAGACTTTAATGTCTGTTTGTATTGGCACTAGGACAAAGAATAAAGGAAGAGATCGGGGTACAATCTCAATACACTACACTAAGACCTAAACATGTGCTAAACATGTACTTAATATATATCATTGTAATAAAGTACTAAAATGAATGGTGAAAAAGTGTATGTTACAAGATTTTCAATTTCTGCGCAGCCGTATCATTTCGTTAAAAATCAGATTTCTGACGTACATTTTTGTAAAATTTTACAGAAAAAGCTGATGTCATACAGATTTATTTTACAAATGTGCATTATATGATGGAATGTTGTATGTATGAAAACTTACAAGAAAAACGAAATAATACTTATTTTACAATTAGTTGCTTACCACTAACACAAAAATAATAAATTGTATTGTCAAATGGCGAGATTGATGGGATTAGGTGCATTCATCTCAGTTGTGTTACTGATTAAATACGGATAAATTATAAAACACTCGCCATACCCACGGAGTAAATTATTGTGAGGGAGGAAAACGGTAAGGTTTACCATAAATTTTGCTAAAGCGTGTGACATCTGCCAATTCGCGCATGTCCATCGCAGCACGTTGTGGACTTAACCCTTCTCATTCCGAAAGGAGACCGTGCCCATTAGCGGCACGACAGGAGTTATTGATGATGGCGCTGAGATCTCTTTAGGCTTCCGTGACCACTTCAAATCGCTTTGTCTGATTGCTCGTTTATTACTCCAATTAGATATATTAATCTATAAACAAGAAACAATTATTGTTATATAAAAAATAATTATTGCATCCGAAATACAATTATGATTGCCTCGTTGGTCGTGTTGA
>DWTO01005477.1:0-10714 GCA_018244755.1 Jemadia pseudognetus
AGTGGTTCGGAGTCTGGATATGTGCCCGATGCATGGCGATAGGCTCACCACCTATTCCATAATGGGACGTAAGCGTATCCGGTGACACGTGGGAGTGTTCGGCATTCCTCTGCCTACCTCTTCGGGGATTACAGGCGTGAAGTTACGTATATCCTATTTGGAACTGGTACCTAAATATACTTTCCAACGAAATCGGTATAACGTTTCGTGTTCATGTCTGATTACCATATATTACGATTAAGACGGTACTTGTGTGAGGATCCTTTGACAATTTAACACCAATGTCAACACATACGTTTAATCCGTCATATTCATAACGATAAATTTAATAAGTTTAAAGTTCAAATAGTGACTATATTAGAGCAAGTTTAATAAAATGACACTTACAGGGGCGTTCCGCCTGTACGACGTGGACAACGATGGCTACATCACTCGCGACGAGATGTACAACATAGTGGACGCGATCTACCAGATGGTGGTATGTATCAATATGACTAGTATTTTAATAATATCCCAGTCTATTTATGTTCAACTTTATCGATTTCTAAGGTTTAACCTCACTGACGGTGTCATGAAACGTAATACCATGCCTGTAAACATGACAAGTCTCCATGTGAAGTTTTCGCCCATAATAACTACACTGATTGAGGATTTCAGACTGCAGCATCTCATATCATCCACGTTGTTGCCCATAGACGGCCAGGCCAAATAGCCTTGACTAGACAGACCACGCCATACTTCAAACAGCCAGGAATGAGTTTAGTTGCCTCTAACGACACCCTGTATACCAGCGTGGGGTCGAGCAACTTGTTTTTTTCTCCACCCCGATATACAATATCTACCGGATAAGGCCTATCTCTTCAAGGAAATACAAGGGTGATGTTATATTATTTGTTAGACTTAAGTTTCTCCAATAGCACGCTACCGAGCTCGATCTTCCACTCTTCGCATCCAATTTTTTTTTCTGATATTTAATTTGCTCATTTTAAGGGTCAAACACCGCAGCCAGAAGACGAGAACACTCCGCAAAAGCGCGTCGACAAGATCTTCGACCAGATGGACAAGAACCACGATGATCGCCTGACTCTCGAGGAGTTCCGCGAGGGGAGCAAGGCGGACCCCCGCATTGTTCAGGCGCTCTCGCTTGGGGGCGATTAATCAACCGTTATTCTCTCGCCGGACTTTTCATTTACTTAAGGAGCTCCACACAAAACACCGCCACGTGTTTAATACTACAAAACAGCTTGTTCATTTGCTGTCATGTTAATTCCGATAAGCTTCAGCTGTTTTATTTGTTTATTATACTTCTGCTGTAACCGCTTTCCTGACGTTACTATTAAAGTAGGCTATCACGAGGCGGATGTTTGTTTGGTTCTGATGTTAAACATTTGCCAATATGAATCGCGGACAAGTGCGAGGTCATTTATTTGTAAAAAAAATACTCCAATGAGCAGGGAGTAAGTTATTAATTCGCCTGTCAGTATTATAAATAATTTCCTTATTAATAAAACCAGAGGGCGTTGCTAACATACCCGTGTGTTATGTAATCGGCAATGCTTGTGAAGGTCATCAATACATAATCGTGATCAATATCTATATGCTGCGGAAGGATTAAACTGGTGAAAATTTAGATCACACTAGGCAGTACGCCAGCCGCCCGCACGCTATACTTACTATGTTTTTAAGTCTATGCAGCTGTCTGAACGCTCCCTAATTTAAAGGACGCTTAGCGATTTATCAGTGACACGCCACCATACCCCGTAAAGCAAACTTAACATCTGATCACGTACATAACATGTTTATTATGGGTGTGACATAAAAAAAGCTTTGAATCCGAACGTATTTGTATTAAACTGTAGCTTAATTGAATCAAGATTCAAAATTACAGTGAGAACCATGCTGTTAACGCATAGAAACATTAGGAACGACGACGTATTTTTTGTTGTTGTAAATATTGATTTTGTTAAAAATATACCTATTTTAATTTTTATTTTGCGGCCGATGTGCAATCCTCGCCATCCATTTCGTGTTGGCAAATTGTATCAGCTCTTTCCAAGTAAATGTGATGCAGAAAGGCTATCTGTATTTCTGTCTGTCTTGGGTCCGCTAATTCTCATTACGGTTAATACGTTCCGTATTATGGATAACTATTTGAAGTAATAGAAATATTTTCCACCCATGACATACGGAATTCGTGCGGGAGAATAACCATTGATGCACCCATATGATTATTGTGGCCGAATAATTGCAACTTGCAAAACTTTTCATCCATCAATTGTCATTACCTAACCAAAAACACGACGTACGTAACAGCTGTGACAGATTCATAAAGATGAATTATTTTGCCCAGGATTGGCTATCCATATAAATTTTCCTACAGCACAACACGCTTAATATTAAGCGGAATCGTGCTTCTAAGATCGCTCGTTGTACACCTCGTGTTTTTGTACTACGTAATATATATTATTCATGTATATCTAGAATTTAATTTCTCAAGTATATTTAAACATAAATACTCGAACTTTTACATACATATTAGAATGTTATAGGCGTTTAATAATACATTGATTAAACATTTGTAGTTAATCCAACACATATTCTTAAATGTTGTCAAGTAGAACATTTTGATGTAAACACTATGGTATTGTATCTATATATTGTTCACTTCTAAACTCGGTTCTTGCAACATTATTTACATACGAAAAGTGTCAACTGTAATATTTCTACAAAGGTTTTAATGTAGACAACCTTTTTTTAGAAACAACATTTCCACGTCACTGTTGTCGTTGATAAATTAGGTTTTTAGTTTGTTCGCATTTTGGGAAAACATAAAAAATGGCATAAGTACCTACACGTGCCATGGTGTGTGGTATGGTGTGCCACATGGCATGGCTATAATTCGAGCTGTAAACTTTTTTTTATGAAAATTAGAGAAAATCCAAAATAATATTTTAGCGGATAATTGTAACGTAACTAAAGAAGTTAATTCACCGACACATTATTGTTTCACAGAATTTTAAAGGCAGTTTGAATAAGTTGTTTTGAAAAAAATATATAATTCCTAAATATTTACATAATATACCTGATTATGTTACTGCTATTTCGCGAGTTCACTAAGCGTATTGCAAACGTGATAGACTATATTAAAACCAAAATAGACCCTACAGTAATATGATATAAAATGGTTAAAACATACACTAAAATTTGCTTGAAAATACATACCAATTTAAATATACGCCCATAAAAATCGGCGAACACGCAAGCCCGCCTTATATTTTATTGAAAGCTTTAATTTGTTTTATAAGAATGTTGTTACTATTGCACATCCTATCTGGTACAAATAATTTTCCTTTGGTTTATATAAGCGTAAAGTTTGTAATAACACCTACATTCATGGCAATTACAACAACAAAATGAATGTGTTTCATGGCTTCTTATTTTTGATTAATTTGATTGCGCGTTCTAGATTGTCGAAGTTTATGGAATCGAATTGTGTCGATAGTTTGAATTGCAAGTCAATTTGAGTCCTCGGACAAAGTTTGTAGGCATTAAGGGGAAGTTTGATGAACTAGAGTAGGAAATTGTTGCGGGCTGTGCATTTCATATAGGTTTAAAAGTATAAAAGTTCAGTTGGATTTTGTTCGAAACTTTACAGCAGATTATTGGACGGCCTGCATTTTATTACATCAGTTTAGGAATTTTAGTAGGCGATGTACGGTCAGCTATAATAAGAATTTACGCGAATACTATTTTTTTAGCAAACCCTAATTGCGTGATTTTACGACCGGCGTGAACAGATTTTCAATACCATACGTAAATATGAAAGAAATCCACACTATCATATTTGAAATATCTGAATTTTGTCTCCTAAAATGAAAGAGAGAAATAAAAAAGAACAAGGCAAAGGCACATCTAATAGCATAAAAATATTAATAACATTATTAAGATTATTTTCTAAATGCAAGCTTGTATGATCGAATATTAATTAAAAATACGAGTACATCCTTACTTGAATAATGATTCAGATATTTTAATTTAATTTTTCCTACGCGCTACACGTATCAATTTTTATATGTATCTTAACATAAGAAGCAGGGAATACCGGATGTATGAAAAATGGTTAGGGAACGCGCTCAGCAAACCCCTACTAGATTTGCCCTAAAACGTACCTATTACTTTTTCGAATTATTTATCAATATCGAATTTTATAATTTTAAACAATTATTATATAATTTATTATAATTGTAACAAATATTGTTTTGACACAACATTTAAACGCAAACTATTAACAAAACACGAGTTCAACTCACTCTAATCTATTTTTGTCTTTAGATTAAGCTTATACTTAAGCATTTGATTCTTCTACTATAAGGACGTCTTGTAGGTAAGTTGTATTGGATAATTCCGATTTAATATAGTTACTTAATGTTGAGTCATGTTATTTGAAATCATTAATAATGTAATGTTATTCTTAGACGCACCCGCGTACGGGGCTATATATGTATGTACATTACTGTCATTTTCTCTATCGGTTTTTTTTGTTTGCGCATTTAATTATCTCTCTGAAAAGTCTAGAGTTGCATAATACCTACTTATGTTCAATACAATCGCACAAATATAATATGTACCACAGTACAATAACTACCACAGCAGTAAGTGAGGTACCGAAATACATTTTAGTTTGAGACCATCTTTAAATACGTACAGTATATGTTGTAGAGGATACACAGGATAAAATAATATGCACCAACAGGATTCGGGGATATTGACAAAGAACGTGGTTTATTCCATACCGTGGTAAGGAAGTGTCCCGGAACAATAGCGTACATTTACCTACATAAAAATATTTAGACCGAAATGTTCGAATACACTTTGCATTTAACCCAATTATTCATGATTAAACAATGTAGGTGGTCTCGGTTATTCCAAAGCTATCGTATAGTAAATTACAGATCTTATTATTGAGCATATTGCTGAGATGGTTTAGCGATGCCGCCAAGATTAGGTACTATATCGTCAGCAAATCTGAGACGCGTGAGGTGTTCGCCATTGGTGTTAATGCCCAGTCCTTTCCACTCCATCAGCTTTTACACATCTTCCAATGCAGCGCAAAAATTGTTTAGGGGATGTGGACTGGATGTGGTATTATTCAGATAAAACACATGGAACGAATCCTATTATCAACAATTGTTTTAGAAAAGACCGAACATAATAATGATTTGGATTTAAGAAAGAAAATATTTTGTACAATGAAAATAAAGATATTGTTAAATTATCATCAAAAGCGGTTCATAATGTTATACACAGAACAAATATGTGAAATTACTGTCGTATGAAACACTATTACTGGCGAATAATTCTAATGCCTCTTTTAATTTTATGTGGGAACTCTATGGTAGCGAATTACGTAAATATGGGTGGTAAAGAACTAAAGACGAACTAACATAAACCTAAATGTGGCTCAATACTTAAAATATTTTACCAACTGCTTTGAAGAAAGCCTAGATGCACGTGCAGAACCTCTCTAAACTTTTACGCCTGCAAAATTGAATTAAAACCATAATACAATATTTAATTGTAGCTACAAAATTGCAATAGCGTAAACCTAAATTCAAGAACCACGCCTCATATCTAATTATACTATGACAGTATGACACATTAAGAATTCGCTGTCATAAAGTAGGTACCTTATTTTAACTGTAAGACAGATTTTGAATACTTAATAACACTTTTACTATGTAAATAGTAATTTCTATTCGCCTACTTTACAACATAATATTCACTTTTAATATAAATGGATTGTTAAAAATAAAGGAATTAAAAACAAACTGTTGTTTTATTTCCTCCCAATGCGAAAGTTCCTTCGTACGATAAGTAGTTTTAATTATAAAAAAGTACGTATCGTAGATAACGCACAGTATCATAATATAACAAGTTGGTGAAATATAGTAAGGATTTCTCGGGTGTCCTTAAAAAAGGGATGTTAGAGAGGAGAGTAGGAGCGGGGAATAGTGTTAATAGAGCTTACTGAGTTGCAAACATCAGTCAACGAGCACGGTTTGCGGTATCCAACCCCGTGCTTACTGCAGTAACTATGTTGTTGGAATACTACAAAACTGAAGCGGGAGTTGGGTAATTATGAATTAGGAATGAAAGTAAAACAAACGCGATCGAGAGAAGATCATTACTCCACATAGGTGACTCGTTTGTGACTCGCTGACCTTGTTCGTAATTCAGGTGTAAGTAAGATGCTTTACGTAGGTAAGTGTTGATGGAAAAATTAGAAAAGACATGCTTCGATGGTTCATAGAATGGAAATAAACTGACAAAACGGATAGGTACACGCGTGCAATGCAGCAGAATATAGGTAGGTACCATTAAGTGAGGGGTATAATCGGCACCTGTGCTTAGCGTTTGTGGACTATGAGGAAGCCTTTTACTCTATTGATACCTGATAAATTGACGCTACCTTTTAACTTGCAACTTGCAATATGTGCAACTTGCAATATGTGCAACTTGCAATATGTGCAACTTGCAATATGTGCAACTTGCAATATGTGCTGAGCAGCCTGGCTAAGTCTTGTGCTCGTATCGGTCTCCCGATGAACTCAGAGCTAATTTTTCAACGAAAAATTCCTCCCAAAACTAATTGCACCTTAATGGAGTCCCTACCGAGGTTGTACACGAGTACGCTTACTTCTAGAAGTTTTTTTAGTTGAGTACAATCATCTTCAAAAGAAGGCTTGTAAATGAATACGACTTGGCTGGGTACCATGTAAAAACTTCGTCAAGTAAAGTTAGGAGACAAAAGACTGGCGTATATAGGTATGTTTGTACAAAGTGTCTGGAAGCAGTTGGATATGAAGAGCTGAGGGTTGTACTCAATGACATGCTATTATTTTTAATAGCATGTCATTGAGTACAACCTCTTGGCCTGTCAATAGTGGAGGGGAACAGGTTGATGAGGATGATGACGAAAACCTGCGACAGTTTTTGTAAGCTACAGTACAAGGCCAACGTAATGTTTTGTCAACATGGCAACAAGTACGTTGGTATCGCTTATCCCCTATGTTGCTGCTAATCTTAACCTACGGCAAAAGAGATAATTTGTTTGCATTTGTTCACTACTGCGACCAGTTATTAGAAGGCAAATACAAAATATCCGTAATGGGTAGGTAACATACCCATAATATAGGTACGCAAAAAACCTTTAGACCTTTTGCGACTTATTTAGTAAAGATAGTCAATGCTTGATCTTCCTCGACATCCGCTCCATCTATATTGTCTGTATATCTGTTTGCTCAGTGTCTCTTCTAATATTTCTGCACGTTCGAACCATCAAAACATATACTCTTTCATTATTACCCCAATTCTCTTTTTCACACAAAGCATGCATGTAACTAGGCACTTATTTTAAATATTTATTATGAACATGGGCGATTGAAATTGAAGATTGTAAGTTTAAGGGCTGTTTAAATCTACATTATAAAACGACTATTTCTATTATTAAAATTCAGGCCTATAATTCCCGAAGAGGTAGGCAGAAGAGTGTAGTACACGCCCACGTTTCACCAGTTACGTTTATTTCCCACTATGAAATAGGTGGCAATACAACAGCCATCCACCGGGCCCATATCCAGACTCTGAGCCACTACTAGAAAATCTAAATTAAAAACCCCAATAGCAACCAACCCGGGATTAAAACACAGGTCCACTCGATCAGCAGTGGCGCTTTCAACCACGGCCAATGAGGCAGAAGTAGAGCAGATAGATATGATTCTGTAACTTGTTATTTTTTCCCAACTTGAATTTATCATATTATAAAGATTACACAATTACGTATGAAACCAGAACGACCATCGAGGCAGTGAAATTATTTTTATTATTATTAGGTTATAATTTCGATAATGTTAACAAGATATTTCGTGAATGCTATATGCATATATTTTAGATATTTGTATCAAATAATAAATTTACAATCCTGAAATTTGAAAACAGAAAAGATAATATCAATAGTTATTGATATTATATAATACACACGATTTAACTTCGTTCGATGGCTGTTGTTAATATTGGAAGATAAAGTATGACAATGATTACCTATAAAGATAGTTTGGTTGAAACAAAAAACACAAATTAAAATATTATGATTAATAATTTATTGAAATAAATCAATACAACCAAAATGTTTCAAATATAATAAATACAAGAATATTGCAAACGACATCCTTTCAAGTATTACACGTTAAATAAATTGCACATTACACATAAAAATTACACATAAAAACACTTTTACTACTCATAAAAGACAACACATTACTTTGAGGTCCTCGTTTAGTTGACAATCATGTTATTAAAAAGTAAGGTTACAAGTATAAGCGATCCCCATCTAACATTTAAAAGATTTCTAAATCAGAATTGTCAACATTTAACAGTATTTTCCATGTACGTTACATTCTGCGTTGTATTCGATTTTTACTCATTTGAATGTATAAAAATTAAGCACCAAACAACAGGTGGACTAATTTTTCGAAATGAACGCAGGCAAAGGTGAAAGTAGCAAAATTCAAACACAAAATATTTGACAAAGAAACACACATTTAACACACTCTCACAATAGTATTGTTAGCGAAAAGATTAAAGTGCTTGAAATGCTTTAAGAATTTTATTAAAATAGAATATAAGTTTAAAAAGTCACGTATTAATTAATTATTAAAATCGTATAACAAGTAGCTATTAAAGCCACAAAATGTTATAGGTAAATGTAATCTACACGTAATTTCTATTGATCGGATTTAACGTTAACACCACAATTTATTTTATAGATATAGACATGAAATTATTACATTATTTAACTAATGACGAAAATAAAATCTTAACTTTGTTGCTGCGTAATGTATTTAAACAATGTATCAACTCAAATAACCGATTATTAATCACAAAGGAGACCGTCTAAATATCACACACATACTGGGCCATATACCTACATGATCATGGAATCATGATTGTACTACAGTACTTCCACATTATTCATCATATATTTCCAACCAAGAAAGCACATCAGAAAATGCAACAATGCAAAAAATAAACGAAGTAACTGGATACATTGACATTCTTTGATTGACACTTTGACAGGATGCTTGTAAGATAAATTTGTTTTAATGTTTGTAGGATATAATATTGTTTGGATAATATGTTATCAAACATTTTGTAAGCAAAGTATTGGTGGTATTTAGTTACACAACTACTTCTCTTGGTACATATGTACATACATGTATAGATTTCCTAATGGACAATACTAGTGTGGCCCAATTTTGGCGGTCTCCTCCAAAATAACAACTGTAGCTATTTATTAAAATAAATACTTCAGCGATTAATTTCAAGCTGCAAACAATACATATTTTCTATATACAAATGATAATAATTGTGCACTGTATGATTCACAAAATGTGTCTTTACATGAATTTAAATAAAACAGGATACCTAATTATGGAACACAATTTGATAATTAAACATTAATATTTATCAAAATTTTACAAACTACTTGACTAGTAATAAAATTCATGTTGTAATGCTAAAATGTAAGGTCCCCCAGCAGCCCTCATGCCGAGCGTGGGGATAATCGGCCAAACCCCCTTTGTGGAGGCCATGTCCAGCATCGAACGATGATGATGAATAAGGAATAATTTAGATTGATGTAATGTCTTCGTGAACTGAGGTCATCATTTTAATAGCGTAAGTAAACACACATTCACAATATGAATGTGACTACACGAACTGGAGAACAATCATTATTTTCTCATAAGTGCCATGGCGGCTAACAATATAATTTTATTGCTATATTTCACGGAATACACATTTTCTTTAAAGACATCATTTGTTCAGAAGACCAACAAACTCCCAGGAGAAGGGTGCCAATCAACGCGCCCAACCGTATTGTTCGGAGAGCAGAAAACCTTCATTTTATATCGAGCTAAACATTTCCAACTGGCGAATCGTTTTTGATTACGCTATGAAGAACGCTACGTAAAGCAGTAAATGCCAAGTCTTGAAACATAATGTTCGTACAATAATGATTTGTCACGGAAAACCAACATTTATAATTTTTTACGGATCAATTTAGCCACCAGCCTGATATCGTAAAAAATCTACAGTTACTGTATTGATATTGATATTGTACTTTGATAGCAGTATTTTTACATTACCTTTGGCATAGTGGTCAGGAATGAAATATATGTATAGATGAACAAAACAGTAAATATTCCTTCTATTCGTTGATTTATTATTACACAGCCTTAATGTAATCTATTTGTACATACATAATTGAACGTTACATCGACATACAACTAACAGTTACTGCCATTGCGTCAAATTCATGTAAACGTCACACTAAAAATATATAAAGCAGATACCTATACTAATATTAATAATCGCAACAATAATAAAATATGTGCCTACAAGTTAATTTTCATGAATAACTGCCACATGTAGTGCATACATAGAAATATATATTTTGTCAGTTTATCCGAATAATCATAAATCTAATTCTAAACATCTACTATCAGGGTCAAACGGCGGAATAGTCTCTCATCGCCACTACAACGCGAGTGCAAGCAGTCAAAATCTTCTTCTTCGTTGTGCTCTTCATTGCTGAAGGTCGTGCCCGCTCTGATAAGCCGTGGTGGAGGATCGGACGAGCCGTCTCCATTCCACC
>DWTO01005478.1:0-10714 GCA_018244755.1 Jemadia pseudognetus
GTTCGCTTAGCTGTTGAAAGTTCTTAATTGAACTTCGAAGTCCTCCAGCTAGGCTCGATGACGGTTACCCAATAATAAGAACACCGGCTACTTGTGGGATATGCTCTCTAAAAGGTTATAGCGGTGTTGAAATTGCAGCAATGTTAGTGATCGTTCTTGCCGGCTTCGCCTTCAAACGCACATTGTCTCTTCGCACCGTGTTGGCTTAAAAAAATCTGGTTATCATGAGTCAAAATACATTTAAATAGCGCAGAGCTAGTGACAGATAACCAAGCTTATCGTCATACGAGTACCGCACCGTTGCGATCCCTCGAGGTGTTGATAACACGCCGTGAGAACTAAGCTCAAGAATAATACGAAGGTTTTTTGTAGTGAAAGATAATCAACTCTAATTCTATCAGGACTCTGTCGTTTTTTGATTAAATATTGACATAACCAGTCGTAAATGTCGAATCGTAAAAGGTTTGATATTGAAAAAATGTTTGCGAATGAAATGATATTATAAGTTAAATGTACCGCTCGATTTAGAAAAGTAGAGTTTGAGTTGGCAGAATAGACCAAAATAAAATATAATTTGTGATATTTAAAAATAAACTTTTTTATTGGGCTTTTAAATGATAAATGGCTGATTGAGTCGAAGTAAGCATTAATTATTAATGAATTAAGCAAATTTTATTGAGGCAACCTTTACAGCGTCGGGTTCTTTACGTCTTATGAGAATATAATAAATAAAAAAAAAACAAAAAAAACTCATTTTATGCAGAACAACACCGCTGAAAAATTGAAAGAAAAAAAATTAACAAACCTTATTATCAAAGGGGACAAAATAAAGGATTTTAATTCTAAATTGAAACTTTATACTTCGTAAGGGGTGGTCTATCCAGGCGACCTGCGGTGGCCTTATTCCCTTGTTATATTAAACTTTGTACGCGCCGTAAAGTGAGACTAATTAAACGAAGTTCACTGGCCCTGTGCCGCCGTGATACAACCTGTGACCCCGCAGCGTAAAGATTCTCTTATTTGGGTGTCTGTAACAAAAAGTTTCATCATAAAATTATTGCTTTTTATATAGAAGATAACCCATGTGATAAGATGGAAACATACTCGTAGTTGTATCGAGGTACGAAAATTTACTATTTGATTATTATTTTAAAATTCCCATTATCTTTGAGAGCGACATATGTATATTTGAGTAGAGTACTTTGTTGCAGCCTGATATAATAATACGCGAAATAATAAGTAATATTATGCGAATAATCCTTTAACTCTAATTAATGCAATGGTTTGTTGTGAGTTGTCCAAACACTGGTATGTGAACGAATCCAGGACCTCCAGATCGGCTTACAGTCGCGCTTACAACCGTCATGTTAGATTTTTATTGTTTTATTTTATTCAACCTTGAACGTAATGTTACTTCGTTTTTTACTTTAAAAGTTAAACTGTTACAAAGGGGCGAATAAAATTAATTATGTGAATAAAGGCAGGTGTTCAGTAGCTCTATATGTACGCGTAAGTACGAACGTGCGGGTAGCCAGCCCGGCTCACGGATGTACGGTTGACGAATTTTGCGCACTCCTGTCGATACATTCGATACCCGCGCTCCGTATGTGACGCGGTCATTCCCCCAACATCCGGTGTGCAATGCTCGCCGGAAATGACGTACGATTTAGATTTTGTAGTCAAACAGTCCTAGGTTTGTGGGCCATTAAAATAAAATCCCGTCAAACTCGTTGCTTTTATTTTATTTTTTATTCTCATCAGCTGTATTATAGCTCGTTGCAAAATATTCTAGCGGTACGTTTGTAATAGATATTGTAAGCTACAATATCTAAAGATCATTGACTGATTAAACTAGAAATGCAACATTTTCTTCGGGTTGGCGTGGACGTCGGCGAATCGAAGTGCGTCCGAGCAACGTGTGAGAGCCGAGACGTGAAGTAAGCATGTCTCACTGACAACGTTACATTGTACCACTGATTTATTCACTTTATTTATTGACGATTACACAATGTAAACGTTAATTATTATTCTTTTATTTTCCCAATTAGCTAGTGTGTGAGTGAACGTTGCGAGTGACATTTTAATTTATGGGTATCAATCAGTTGATGATGTCGCTTTTCACTGCGTACGAAGTCGTCATGCGTAGTAACACTGCGTAGTGGTATGTGAAAGTGATACATGTTATATATCATCTGATTTCATGTTACCTGTGTTAAAGATTTGTTATTTTTATTACACTATCACGCTAATTCCCTTAGGGAGCAGGTAGAGACTGCCGAGTGCCAAAATCTCTATTCTGTCTCTGTCAATATATGTCTGACATGTATTTTTACATTCATTATTCTATGTAAGCTCACAGGGTTCGGAGACTTCTGGCGCCATTATGTTTAAAATTATTGTAGCTATATACGGCACATCAAACGTATAGGCCGCTACTTACGCTCTAACTGAACTAATATTTCCAAGTCCCATTCCTGTAGTTCCGTTGGATCATTATTCGCACTTGTCCATGAGCGGTGGCGGTAAGCTGGTGACTGTACCCTCTCGTTTGCAAATCATTTGACATAAAAAGTCACGTCTCATTGTTTTTAGTTCACCCTACTCTAATAATAGTGGATGTTTATTTGTGGCTGTGAAAATAAATACCTAATCGAAGACCGTCTAGATCAGGTTGTTCGAACACTTTGTACTTTGGGCTGTTTATCTAGCCTCGTTCCTAAAGGTAATGGAATTGAGTCAACAACACACAATTGTGGTGCAGAGTATCCAACTTTTACTAATTTCGCACGAGCTGAGTGTCAGTCACGATATAAATTGTACGTGGAGGATTTTTTACCTAAACTACATGTTTTGTTAAATTTTCTGGCTTTCTTTGTAAATCAATCAACAATATTATGTTTGAAATCAAACGTAGTTATAAACTCAAATATCTTATACAATTCTGGCAATTTTAAGATAATGGAGATAATTATTTAATTAACAATTTTTTTGTTGAAAATCAGGAAACAATTATGGTTAAAATCAAAAATTGTAGTAATGAACTAACTCACTATAAACACTTTTTTTTGGTACGAGAGTAAATTAAAAATGTACACGATAATTCACCGATGAGAAGTTTTTAAGTGCACTTAACATTTGTTTACATAACTATTATTTACTTAGCGTTAAATTATATAATAGTCCAGATATTTAGCAACTTAACGCTGCCATAAAATATACGCAAGTACACTTATGAATAAAGCTTTCTGACGTTTACGTAACTCCATAAAGCTTTCTCTTTCCTTATAAAGCTGCGACGTGTGGCGCCGGCGCGCGTGGACCCGCTTAACTTGCTCGTGTAATTTGAACTTGCGTGTGTGATCTGCGAAAATACATATATGTTTACGTCTTTGTGTCTTAACATGTTTGTAGATTACATAAACAAGATGTGACAGCTGCTATGCAACTATGATTTTAAAATGGTTCGCACTGCTCACACCATATCTCTAAATGTACATTTAAGGTTGTTGTCAGGGATTTATAGGCGCGCTTAGAATGGCTCATTAAATAAAATGACTTTTAATAAAACACGAATGATATTGAACACTCGTAGCTACAAACAAGTATTTCTACAGCCATCAGGTCAATTTTTCATATGTACACTGAAACTTGAGATAATCTGAATTGCTATTTTTAATTTATAGCCAATCGGGAATCGAAAGTAGAGCTCTTCTGTATGCGGCGCACCGTCGACCTATGTGACAATTAGATTTTCAAATTCCTGTGCACGGTTTTATCATACGGGCATGCAGGCCGTCTGATGAGGAGTGCGGCCCGTATACATTTACATATTTAAACTCAGGTGGAATTGAAGTTCTCACTAGATTAGTCACAAATGATTTTCCGCCTCTGTCAAGTATGGTTTATATATTCGTTTGACTTCATAATTCTTTATCCTGTAATTAACATAATAATATTGTTATTTTAGTAGGTTTATGTGCCTCAGCTCCAAATGTATCGTGCGTCACTTACAGCAAAGTCACTTGTAATGACAATAAATGTCAACCTCACCCTATTCCGCTGTTTTAAAGTCTTGTTGTTTTCTCAGAACAGTGAAATCCCTGTAGTGAGTAGATTGTGTTATTGTAGTTCTACGGCATCCGAGAATTACGAGTCTAAAGACGCTTTACGACTGCAGCGGATGACCTGCTGGTCTAGTTTAGCGCTTCGAGAGAAACTGGCGACTGAAGTGAACGAGTCAACGAATGAGGAAGTGAACGAATGATTCCGGGAACTTTTCTTCATTGTAACGCCACTGTCCTCATTATATACTGTAAATAGGATAGACGCTGAAGCTGTCATGATTCAACATAGAGTTTTATGTAATTGTTGGGATTTATTATTTATTTCGTGTCGTTTGCATTGGTATGGAAAAAAATATTTTTTCCACCTTTTTATCCTTCCACTGTTAAAACACGGGTTGCCTCTCGGACTGAGAGGGTTGAAATTTAATTGAGAATAAAGCTTCATTCAAATTGATATACGTGGCAAAATGTACGCGTTGGTGATATCAAAATAATAATAATAACGCCTTTATACGTATATATTCAGTGGGATTAAAGAATTATATAAATTAGTTCACATTAATAAAAAAATTGGACTACTATTAAAGTTATTCAATTACCCATATGCCCTTTCTGTAGTCGAATCCGCGACTTTGTGTGCGATAGGACGGCGGCGTGATGACTAAATTTTCGTCATGCATAATAGTTTTTAAAAAAGCTGGGGTTCTAAATGGAAAGAATGATCAAACTTTATAAATATGTATATATACAATATATTGAAGAATAATTGGAAGACGCGGGCATAGAGCACAAATCATTCTCGGCTTCGTTAATAACCACAAAGCAATGTTCGTCATATTAAGTATAATAATTACATATGTAAGGATAGCCGCGGACATATGTTAGTGCAACTCACGACTGCAGTGCATCTTCGTGCATAATGCAACAATTCGATGAGTAATCGAATTAAATATTCAGATTTGAAACAAACGATGGAACCTTAATCATGTATTGTGTTTGATAAATCACACATTCATTCTCATCGTCTCTATATTGAGTATATTAGAATTATATAATCAATTTTGTACATTCGTCATTCTTTTCATGCGTGCATTTTAATTTTGAAGAATTGTCACTTATATATTTTTTAGAATTATTAGGTATTTTTATTTCGATAAATAATTACATACGATACTGTTTAATTATTTGGTGACATGAAGACCTAATGTCTAGTAGGCTTTTGTACTACACAACTCTTGTGTGTAGGTATGTGTGTAAAAAATGTGGTATTTGTCAAAAATTAAAAAGATTTACTACATAGAAGAAAATGTCCTTAATTATATTATACATAGTTTCATATTTTGAGATTCTTGTAAGGAGACTGACTCATTGCCCAGGTCTCACGTGTCGACTTATTGCTGTTGCTAGATACGATAACTGTAGGTACTTGCATTGTTCCTAGAGTCGGGTTATTACTGTTCTATGCGTATTTTTATCGTTTCAATTATTTTACGTTCCTCTATTAGGCCGCAGTCTCTTCAGGTATTGGCAAAGTAATGATTTTTAAGTATTTTTTTTTAAACAGATATATGATAATTTAAAATGGTATCGTTTAATTTATAAAAATCACATACCCTAACGAGATTATGTTTATTTATTACCAATAAATGTTTGTTTCTGTAGCTATGAAATCTAAAACCAGTACCTATAAATTAAGAAACTGTTTATATCTTTTTCAATTTTCCACTCAATCGATACAGTCTTTCAATATTGTAAACGGCGCAAACGTCTTGACGCCTACTCAAAATACAAATGAGAGTCGCTTTTACAACACTAGTATCAACTCATGTAGAGTAGGGTATGGTTTAATGTAGTATATAGTTAAATGTAATGTGTAGTATTAAGCGTAAGGAACAATAGGGTTGACAATACAGTGGTATTTAAAGCCCTATATATATTTAGATTAGAAAAGAAACACATGTGGAGTCATTGTAACCACATCACAACACGCTAACGCAACTTCATCTCATCACCCACTCCTAACACCGGCATTCCACTCCAAAGTGGCAATCGGTCGTCGATGCCACGTAAACGTGAATCGATAACGAGCCGCCCAAATGGTGTTAC
This sequence comes from Jemadia pseudognetus, assembly GCA_018244755.1. Taxonomy (NCBI): domain Eukaryota; kingdom Metazoa; phylum Arthropoda; class Insecta; order Lepidoptera; family Hesperiidae; genus Jemadia; species Jemadia pseudognetus. Next base: position 6,171 of record DWTO01005478.1, read on the forward strand.
CGTTGTTGGCACCCTCCCAACGATTTGTGTCCACCGCTGTTTGCCGAAAGCGCCCGTGTCGTAAATATAGGTTTTACTAGCTCCTGTCCGTGCGGAGCAGGGATGCGGATATGTTTTGAATGAAAATATAAGGGTACCGTTATCAAAATTTAAAGTCATCATTGACATTTCCCTGATTCTATGAACTGTTGAATATAACGACCCCTAAAGGTTTCTTTGCCAATATAATTATATTATTGAAAAAATCATTAAAGATATTGCAAATGTAAAAGGAAAATGCAATATATAAAGGAAGAACTATTTCATTTGACGTACTAGTGTTGTGTATAGTTTCGAGACGGAAACAGCATGTTCACATGCAACGCGAACTACATACTTGTAGTGGTACTGGTGTAATGGATGTGCGCTTTGTGCAAGGTTACTGCGGTGTAATAAAAGGAAATTGTAGACCTTTTTTAGTTAATATGGAAGCCTTAACTAATCGCATAGAAATTAAATTTCATAGTTTGCTTGAAAATGAGACAACCCTGACTAGGAGTGCCATATGTCGGCCCGCGCCAGGAGCCAGCCCCGCTAAAAAGCTGTCCCAGTTTTACTATAAACAAAGTCATTGTATTGGCTTTTAGTGGGTTAAACTTTGTTTTAGGTTCCCCTAAGTATACTTTTTGTGTTTTAATTAAACACATCGACAAAATTAAAAGATTGTCTATGCTTTAATCTGTTACATAATTATATTACAAACCCTGAAATTATATAAATATTGAGGAAATATAGAGGAGTGCATAACACTGTTCTCATTTATTACATTGAAACTCCCTCGACATGTGCAGAAATGTTTCTGACAACATATCCATCTATTCTGTTTCCCTGACGGCTACAGAAACCGGCATCTGCGTATTGTAACACACGCGGTAAATGTCAAATAAAGTCACGTAACGCACCCGATTGCTAGCAATTAATCTTTGAACATTAAGCTGAGTTTATATCCGTAGTGATCAACTTAATGTAATTGCTGAGTCGATTTACAGTGTGTATATGTATATATATATATATCTCGTTGAGGAGTGTCTTTTGTTGTAGCGATGTTACAATCCGTGCGTGAAAATACGTGACCTGTGCGATGACAATGCAGTGGTGTGTTATTCATCATCAACCTATTGCAGTGCACTGCTGGACACAGGCCTCCCCTGAGGGGTTATGCTTATAACCCCTACGCCGGGCGTGCGGGTTGGGGATTGCAGAGCACAGCTAGTCGCATCGCCTATGCTGCTGCCCATAGGCGGTCAGCGCATTTAGCTGTGCTTAGGCGGACCACGCCATGCCGCAATTTGTCAGCGCCGAAGTTCGTCGCCTCTAAAGACCCTCTGTATCCCGGCACGAGGTCAGGGCATGTATTCTTACTTCGCCCCGATACGGACAACAACGGTGGGTTATTGTATTGCGAAAAAATTAATATCAGATTTTTTAATACATTTCGGACTTAAGAGATGAAGGGATGAATGAGATGAAGATCTTCGAAAGGATAACAAGTACATCACGTGTAAGTCTCAAGTGATCGTGCGCCGGTTATGCGTTTGTAATGAATAGGAGTTCAATAAAACTAAAGTTAAATGGTACATTTTTCGTACAGATTTTGAAAAGCTTTTGTAGTTACGTCTGTTCTGTATCAAATCTGTACTTTGCAAATTGCAGTATCAATAAAAACGATTCCATTTTTAAACTTACAAATCTTTTATGTTCATTTCAGTACCTCGAATTTTGATTTGAATCAGATACACATATATAAAAGGAACACTTTGCTATTCCAATTTTAATATTTGCCCCAGATTTATTCATATTTTTATTCATAAAAAAACTGCGAATAGAATTTTTGGTCTATGTATATAAGGTCTATGTATATATGGTCTATGTATTTTAAATGTCTTAAAAATAACGTTGATATGCATAACATTTGTGTTGTGTATTATAATATATAAATGCAGAGTACATATGTCTAGATAGAATTATTAAATTGTCTATAGCTCCAAATAGCTGAATTGTGTTGAATCACTTTACTAGCATTTACGTCACTTGTAACACGATGTAAGTCCATTTAACATGTGCTAAATGTATGTATAATGTACATTTACATTGTAAATATATATAAAGAGCCATCGCGTAACTAGTCTCGTAGTTAAAAGTGATGTTATTCGTTTAAATTGTAATACTAGTTTAGACTGTTTGCATGAATTGCTAATCTGCGAGTCTTCATGCGTAATATAAGATTTTCGTTATCGTGACTTCACTAAATATTTAAATATGTATAAAATGTTTCATTTGTATATATGTGTAACGATGCATTTTAGAATTACATAGTATTCTAAACTTCTTTCTTCTTAGGAAGAAGAGGAAAAATGTAATATTTTTATGTAGATATTTGTCACTACGTACTGTCTGCCTATCCCACGAGGTGCCTGGCGTAGCCTTTATTAATAAAATAATAAAATAGTGTTTAAGTTTATACATAATCAATAATAATAATAGAGCTATTTGCCACTCGGTGCTCTCTGCCTACCCCGCAAGGGACCTGGCGTCCTCACGCACACATATCCTCATATGTATGTATGTAAGTTTATACAATACACATACAAGTTTTAATTATTATTAAGTAGTAATTTTTATACAGACTGTACAATTTTAACTTCTAAGTAACGAACAATGATTTTCTCCGTACATTTTGAATGGGAAGAAGAATTTCTTTGTAACGTGAGGTTGGGATTGCTTCCCAGAAATCGTATTTCCACTGCCGTGCCTCAAAGAAACTCGGATGACTAAGCTATTGTAGCAATCGTACCACCGAGATCAAACAATAGGAAACTATTTCATATCAATAGTTATCACAAACTTTTAATTATATAATGGTATCAGGAGAGAAAAAAACACATTATGATATATTCATACATATTTTCCAATACCTGTTGTATTCTTTTACAGGAAATGTAATTATCATATCTGCTACCAAATTATCTGTGTATTTATATTTTGTACTTGCACAGAGAGACCATTTTCAAGTATATAAGTTTTGCACATATCGTGGTGGTGATAAGATTAATAAAAATTCGTTTTTTTTTAAATCGTTGGCGTTTCCTATCTGTGTTGTATCGTCTGTGTCAATGCGCTGCTAGACCTAGGCCTACTTGAGTCAAGAGCTTTGACTGATTATAATCCCCGCGTTTTCTATTAAAGTAATATTTTTTTCCAGCAAATACGAGGGTAGGCGTGAATTTATTAAATTGCTTGTGACCGCACTTGGTGTGTAGGCTGTGCTGTATTGCGAATGCACTGACGAGTGTTATTATGGAAAATAATCGTGTTCGTATTACATTGACTACTTAGTACCAATATTTTATAAATAGCAGGAGTGAATGGCTGCATGGTCATCGATGGATTACTTAGGTGTAATATTACAAATTCGTTATATAAATTGTTATCGCTGTCAAAATTATCAATACTCGTTTTGTTAGTAGGTCGACATTATTTCGACATCTAATTAATATAGTGAGATCAGGAAGGTAAGTGTTTAATAAAAAAAAATAATGCTACGGTAATATAATTGTAGTCATGTTTCGGTCTTTGTTCTAGCGCACGTCGTGCCTTCATTGACTAGATTTTCGTGTTTGGGTCGATCTTGTTTGGTGTAATAGGTCTGTGTAATGTGCAGTCGCTCCGACAACCGACAATGGCCACGCAGCGCTACGTCCCGTTGCGGCACGCGTGCTTAATCTCTCCAATGTGCCTTTGTGAGGTGACACACTGAACTCATACATACGAGAACACGGATATTTATAATTCACCTCTTGAATAGCTCTGACATTAGTACTATGTACACGTATATGTATGTATATTATCTATTTGTATGTGGATTTTAATATATCTTTTTTTATCTTTTTTATGATTATTAACACCCTCGTTGAAAGAGGCAAGCGCGACCACTGATCAAGAAGTCCTGGGTTCGTGGCGACGTTACATATCGACTGACTAACCACCTAATCCATAGTGGGACGTAAACGTAACTCATGAAACGTCGAAGTGTAGGTACTTACTACACTCCTCTGCCTAGATCTTCGGGAATTACAGGCGTGATATTAAATTGAATTATGTCATAAATCTAAATATACGCTTTTTGTAATGACGTAGTTGCATGTAGTAGAATACATGGAATAATATTTATGTCGTTAAGTTTACCTGGAACGGAAATTAATATACATATAAGTGAAGTACACTCATCACGTTTAATAATACATTGTTATTTGAGACATAATTGACAATTCATCGTTGCGTGTGTACATGCGTATGTGGGTATTATAAAAGTTAAAAATATTTCTATACAAAAATATTTTTTTACAAAATCTGTTCAAGGTTTAAATATATTCTTTCTCACACTAAACATAGTTTCACTTAACATGAGATTAATAAGCAAATATACAAAGGTCGTATAAATTTGCCAAGATCGAGGGTAAAAGAGCACGGGGGAGGTGCCCACTACCCGGGCAGAGCGGGTCAGC
>DWTO01005479.1:0-10714 GCA_018244755.1 Jemadia pseudognetus
TATGGAATAGGTGGTGAGCCTATCGCCATGCATCGGGCACATATCCAGACTCCGAACCACTACTAGAAAATCTAAATCAGAAAATTTTGTAGCGTTCGACCCGGGATTCGAACCCGGGACCTCCCGATCGGCAGTCGCACCTGCAACCAACACGACCAATGAGGCAGTCAGATATGAGTTTTAAAAAATGTGGTTGCAGCAAATAATTATTGCTCACGTCAGGTGTAAATGTAAATATTATGTCAATAAGAAACCGATTAAGGTCCATTTCGATATAGTGATCTACTAGTCTATCAGCTAAGAATGAATCTTATTGCTCCAATGAGCATTACTTACGATGCTAAATTACAATGTATATAACCACAGTTATATAGACTGTCACAAGTTTATTAGCACTTATACAGTCATTCACTAGGTTTGTCGTTCTAAATTGATAGTTAACGTATGTCCAAACAAAACAAATATAAGGAAAATATAAGTTAGCAAAATATAATAGCGCCTGACATGGGATTTTAACCTAGAACCTCACGATCTTTAGTGCTGCTTGCAACCAACACGACCAACGAGTCAGTCAAAACAAAACAAAGGTCTGAAAATTTATTCTCTATTCATCCTTTAGTTTCTAAATAGATTTGTTTTTAATACTAGTATTCTAGAACGTTCCAAAGGTTGAAATCTCAGTTATAAGCCCTGTGTAATACTAGGTTCTCGCACTAAAACTGTCGTAACAGATTGTTTGGAGTGAACCAGTTTGAACTAGTTATGGTTCATATCGTCGAATGCGTAGTTGTGTAGTACAAAAGTAACAAGGTTTTAGTTTTGTACTATTTTTGTACACAAGTGTATATTAAGTATAACGTTTGGATATTATATGTTTGATAAGCTCCTAATAATAATAATTTCGTACCAAATGTCAGCTCATTATCAATGGACACTTATGGCAAAAGATCTTGTGAATTCTTAGAACCTCACAGATCACAATACGCCATCATTGTAAGCTGTAAGTTTCTAAGAATCCAAAAAAGATTAGGCATATTTTAAAAAGCTGTTGTGTCTTACTTCCTTTTACAGACTAAGAAGTTGTAAATTCTCATGTACATAAACTTTACTCTCTGCAGTAAAGCTCTCATGTTTGTTTGGACGGAACCAAATTAAACCAGTTTGAACCAGTTACAGTACATTTTCAGCATTGTATTCTGTATAAAGCTCGAGCTTTGAAGTCGTTTATTAAAAAGCATATTTGAAAGTTTTTTAATGCTTAAGTATATTATGAAATGCGTAAAATGGGGCTTTATTTTTAATTTTCTTCTATTTTCTTTTATCCTCCAAGTCGTAAAATGGGTCGTTAATATTAGTTTTATATAATTTTTGTTTGTCACTATCGACTTGGGTGGAGCGCCTAACGTTACGTAATTACTAATATTATAACGACAGGCTGTTAACATTTTCGTATTAAATCATTATCAATTCTTTATATAAAAATACAATCTATTTTCACTATTGAAACAAAGTTCAATACTTTCTACTTATTTTCTGCATAGTTGAATTGAACTATTACTCGTACATATTCATTGAATATTTTTACATATTAAAAAGAAATAACAGATGAACAATCTCTGTCCTATCGTATGATAATAGATTATCCACTGTTATTATATCAAATTCATTGCAACAATATCTCATATAGAAAATATTTTTCTATCTACATACTTAATGAGCTTATTGCTTGCTACTACTTCACAATATATCTTCTCAACCAGAACGTATTCACCATAAACAGTATACAGCCACTAAAGCAGGACATTCTCAGCTAAATTAACTAACGAGGAACGCTCGAAAACTTTAGTACTTGAAACTGTATAAACATTGTTAATATACGTCACCATACATAAGCGTGGCCGTTGTTACCTCGTAAAAAAAGGATATTTCCCTTCAAGCCCATACCATAAACACAATACTCCGCAATATCATTCTGCGTTCACCAACGACCTTATTGCTATACGTTTAGAGTTCATTTCCACTTGACTAAACTTTTCCAAATACTTGGTTACTCCATACTGTGTAACGTCCTTTAATTCTCCCATAAAAGTATAGCGCACTTTAGTTTATTGCAATCCAAAGTTAATAACTTTGAAGACGGTTCTGCAGCCTTTGATGGTTTACGGCGCATTATTAAGATCTTGTCCCAGTTGTAGTGTTTAGACAACACTAGAGCGAATTCTCGGCTTTACTCGAGATACAAGTGGTTAATGTGAAAAACTTTGACATCCGTAAGCCAGCTCACACCTAGATAGTCAAAATACATGACAATAACAACAGTAAGTATGTCCTCTTCAAACGTTTTTAACACGTAAGATACGTAAGATTTTAACACGTAAGATACGTAAGATTTTAACACGTAAGATTTTAACACTTAAGATACTTGTCTCTGTGTGCTTATTTGCCTGTCTATTATTTCAAATTTATTGTCATATATAAAATAAAACCTAACATCACGCCTGTAATATCCGAAGTGGATATGTATTTTACCACGAGATAAAATATTATACACCCAAAGTGTATCAGTGACACTTGCATTTACAATTTAGCGGGTTCAGTAACTTTCAGTATTTATACCTGCTTTCTCATATAAATGTGTTTGGATATAAAATCAGCTATTAGATTATATTAGAAATAAAATTTTTCATGAAAAGATGTATCTTTGACTTTCAGTATTGTAGCAGTACCACTTATTTTACTTTAATGACACGCGATATATTTGGCCTATTTATAATTGGGACAATTTTTTTCGGGTAGGTACCTTATGAAATATAATCATTACTATCTATGTGCATGAGTTCAAATAAATAAAAAATATTATGGAATATAAACCACCGAATATCATATTTAAAAGACTTGAGTAAAGTTTTCAACAAAAAACTTGCGTATATATGAAAGTTATACAAAAACTATTTCTTACGAGACATTTCTAATGCTTTGTTACTAGTGATCGTCTTCGGCCACTATGAAATTATGCTTGTAATTTTGTTTAATTTTCACACAAAAATTATTTCTCTTTATTTATTACTTTTTACTATTTTCTATTAGCACCCCCGAAAGATCTATAACTTTACATGGTCAAAATGTTGTCTATTTAGAAAAAGATGTAAAACTAAAAAAAATGTAACATTTTTTCAGCCCTGTCTATTATAGGAACTGGAAAGAAAGTAGAACATACCAGTTTAATAATCTAGGTTCGAATTCTTGTTTGTATTTCTAGAAACTACCAAAGTTTGTGTCGGAATTTGGGAGTAGCCTAGATTATACCTTTTGATTGTACGACTCGGAATAATTAGAGGACAGTTGATGAAAGTTTCAAAGTTCCCCGGAATGGACTAGCAACACGACTTTAATCCAATTACAACCTTAGATCCAATGACAACACCCATCTGACTCAGTTCAAATGACTGTTTGAAGATTTTCGCTCTCGGAACGTATAGTTACCGATTGGACATGGCTTTCTCTTACATTTTAAACCCTTGTACAACTCTTGTGTTTATTTATTTATTAAAATAACCGACAAGATTTTAACATTAATATAGTGCCTGCAATTAAGAAAAGTGACCAACTGATATTCAGTACCAAGAAACATTACCTCAAACCAGAGAACCAGAAGAGATCGAGCAAGACATAAGTTCACAATTCACATGGTATAAATCAAAGTTTATAAGTATTTGTCGGCGCGGGACGGTATATTAACTTCCTTTACGGTATTTCTCTGTACCATTTCTCACAATAACGTCACAGCTAAAAATTTACGATGGCGAAACGAAATATAAAAATAACTGGCGATATTCATGGCGTAATAGCGATTGGACGATTTTGCGATTTATGATTTTGACCAACGTAAACACACACTCGAACGTGCATGCTTACGCACACACAAAGTCCTTTCATCTCCGATGAATTATGTACTAATAATCGTATAACAGATATATGTAGATGAATATATTGAAATAAAGATATTACTCAGTCATTAATTACTGTCAATGTCCCCGTGGATGCCGTCATGGGACAAGGATCGTGCCCATAACTTTTGAAGGTAGCTCATACTAATTACTGACCCGAAAGTTTTTATCCCGTTCCGAATGCTTCCGAAAATGATGAACAGCCGTTATCTAATAGTAACCAGGGAGACCAGTCAGTTCAAAACATATGTATTTATACGAAAAGAATAAGAAAATAACCGCTATATTCTTGGGGATAATATCCACAAACTAGACAAAAAAGAGCGATTTTCAGAGGCCCGACAAATGCAAATTCAGATTGTGCACACAAACCATGAAGTCTAATGTCTCGAATAATTCGAAAAAGTCGCATATTCGCAAAGTCGCAGCAGTAAATTAAGGTTAAGTAAAAATCCGCGGCGAGCATGAGGCGGGCTGCGCTTGGCGCTGCGCCAGTTAAGTCACTTGATCAATGCAACGAAGTCATTACTACTTGGTAGGTATACCGTGGCAATGAGTTCTCACTACTCAGCTTCGAAGTCGCTATGGTAGTCTAACAGTGGTGATGCAGATATCTTTCAATCTTACGAACAAAATTTATGGAAAAATCCCAAGATTGTTACATCATCATTACGGTTCGTTTATTTTGCCGTCTCCTGATTTACTTCTAATATACTCATCCAGCAGTATCATTGATGAGAACTAAAACACATGGCCTTCAATCGTATGGTTTTACTTTGTCATTTTAATCAGCACATTTTCCTTATTGTTGTCCGTTCCATGTCTGTCTACACCTTTTATACGGTAGACAATAAGCTAAGAGTACATTTAGATTTGGAAGTGGTATAGACTGAACAGCAGCTTTTAAAATGTTGGGATCTCAAAGTAAGCATCTCTTCTAGTGGTAACTTATGGTAATGATAGGAAGATATTCAAAGTGTCTGTATGTACGGCGCTAAAAGTCTCATAGTTTACCTATAGTTATTCTACGTGTTTATGTATACAGACTTGTAGGTCAAGGGTTTGAATGCAAAGTCAGGTACCATTGAATTTTTCTAACATACATTTTCTAAGTAAAATAATAAATAGTACTTTAGAACCAGTATTTTAGTCCTGTATATGGTAATAGACTCACCCCCTATCTTTGATGGGACCTAAACTGGTGAAACGCGGGAGTGTACTTATAATACACTTCTCCGTATATGTGTGTTTTACTTATATAATAATATACTATCTATATTTATTAATTGTTTATATCTTTGTTTCTTATATGTTGAATTTCTGTGTGCATTATTTCATTTGAAATAATATTAGTCATCAGGCATCTCGTAACGAAAATTCTGAACTACTAAAAGAGATCTAACCTCAATATGGTAGTAATTTATGGTTAATTAAAGGAGTCAAAGAACATGATTCAGGACACGCTGTATTTGGCGTCACGCCAGTTCCTCGTTTGATAAATGTACACATAACTACCACTGCAATGTGTGCGGCGGTACAACTGTCACATAAACCTGTTTATGGATTTGTACAAGTTAAACAAAACTGCGCTCGATGGCGTTCCGTATTCGGAGTCGCCGTCCATCAGTGGACTGAGGCAGGTTGACAATAATAATGATGAAATAATACCATTTGAAATTATTTCATTAAACATATATTTTTAATTAACTGTCTCGCTATTACTATGTACCTTGAAGGATAATTATTATGAAAATAATTGTGCTTCGAAAAATATCAGCAATATCCATTAAAATTACGACCTGTTTCGTCTTCCATGTGTTCTAACAATGTCCCTTTCAATCTTTAGGAGTCGGTTGAACTTCGAATAGAACAATTACTGACTGACGCTCACAACAATGTAATACGAACTGGGAATACAGTTACTAAATACTCCTCTTTATACAGTTCTATTCGAGGTCTACCTGCCTGGTTGACTGTACATTTAACACTTTCTTTAAGTCCAATAGCGAAGTTGGCAATTTAGATCACGAAATATATAAAGCCATTTTATTAAAAAATACGAAGCATTAAATAACAAGACAATTGAGCGAAGTTTTTCTTAGATTTGTTTAGATTCATTAGAGGGGCAAAAAATTGCTGAAAGCAATTCAAGTTTTAATGAAGAACACAGATTTGGAGTGTTCTTATATTTCAACTCTTCGAAGAGACGAGAAAAAATAATCAGTAGTAGAATGAATGGCGTCGAGCTATCCGGAGGCGGCAAATAAAGAAATGTCCCGAACGCTGCGAAGGCCACGCTCACAAAGTATGAAGGCTTTTTATTCTTCCTACATGAATTTCATATACAACGTCACACAAAATCAAGTTTCATTGGAGCAATGGCTTCATATTGAGTGGACCTCTAAGCTGAAATGTTTGTTAATGCTGTGTTTTAGGACAATTTCAATTTCAATAAGAGTCGATAATTTTAGGCCTAGACATGTTATTACATTAGTGCTAGTGATCAATTTATCCATAGATAGAGCACATTCGTCTGCTAGGAATAAGCTTTATGGAAATAGTCACAAGCGAGGAAATATTCACAGAAAGTTAACGATTTTCAACTATAGATATGTTATGGTATTTTACTGTTTATTGTGATCTTTTAACTTCTATGTGTTTAAGTATTATTGGCGAATTAACATCGAAAATTTATATGTACGTGTATACGAACATTTTAAATAGCGACAGATCTTAATTCGTCTGTACACCGCCTTAGCATTTTGATTACGCTTGGTCCAGTGAGAGATGGCTGTTTTAATGATAGGCACTGACGAGTAAATTATGCTTTATCACCGGGCACTAAAGTTCAATTTACCGCTCGAAATTAGTTTACTTTTTGCAAGCAAGGTAAGGGCAATTTTAGGAAACGAATAAACTTAAAACTTGGGGACTTTGTTCAGTAAACAGATCGTGATAGCTACTTTTACGATTCAATTACGATGAAGTAACTGTAGTCTTTTTAAATATAATTTGTTGGAAAATGATAATTAATTTTTTATAGTATTATGTGATTGTTATAGACCTTGCCTCTAAATTTATGAATAAGGACGAAATGAAGCTTTATAAATTGTATGGATGTTTTCGAACAATAATATGCTAAAATAGTTTCCAATTTCAAACATAATAATTAAGCTCTCCTTCTTTAGAAAATATCTTTATGGGTGCATTGATGGTTAGCGGTATCCACAAAAATACTTAGAGTTAGATTTTTCTGTTGGCATACCATTCGCTTATACATAGATAACTTGTTCCGTTGTACACTTTTATATGTTTTAGGTATTATATAATAGGTATATAATATAATATAACAAATTTTAATAACATTGCATTGTCAATAGAGTATATGTGTAACAGTGTGTCCTTAAGATAACGCTTCCTATTAGCATAGAGCTAATGTAATTGTCGAAAATTATAAGTTTATTTGAATATTTAATTTATTTGAATAAACTTTGTAGGCATTTTAATTTTTAACATGTTGCAAGGTGCCCGAGAAACTTACATATTCAATATATATAAAATAAAGTAGTAAGGATTAATATAAATTTGTTTTGAAACGAACTCATTCTCACTAACTTATTCACCCTACATATGGTTTAGGTTTCAATATTTCGTGTTCATTACATCCTAACAACAAAAAATGCCATTTTTGGATGTTCAGATATGACCAAAATGTGTCCTGTGAGTATTACTTGATGCGATTCTTCTCGAAAACATTCCGGGGTCTGACCGCGTGCTTTATTATATAAGAGCGTCATAAGACATTTTTAATTTTTAACGTTACAACAATTGCAAAATCACTTTAATATTGCGCCCCCGTGGAAATTATTCGGCAATTTGTCTCACAGTTTTTACATTGCGGATTTCATTTTCACGTTCCAGAAACTTCAAAGTGGAGTACTCGGAGCGATGTTTGATGTCATCGAATGGTTCTTTAATATCGCCCTCTTGCGCGTCTACGCGAGTCCAGTTTAGATATGCGTTAGATATTCTATTTTATTTTCTTGAGTTTATACCGGTTTTTCAATTTGGATTTTAATAGTATGAAAAGTTCTTTTTGACTGCCTCATTTGTCGAATGGTTGTGGGCGCGACTGCCGATCGATAAGTCCTGGGTTCTAATCCCGGGTTTAGTACAATTAGATTAACAAGAATTTCTAGTTAAAACTGATTGTACCAACATACATTACAAATGACACACACACGTGAGTACATACATACATAATGATATACGAATATTATAGTACATATATGTAGGTTAAATACAAACATATAATTCATTTTCCGTACATCAACTGCGTGGGTGGTGTACCCATTGTAGGCAAGATTGTGAGTTAGTGGACGTATATCGGGAGCGGATACGTAAAAGCCCTTGATTCGGTAGTAATAAAACATATCGGGCTTACATCCGGCTAGCGAAGCGAGTGCTCGGAAGGGTGCGTTCCAGTATTTACTTCAAGTACAATATTATATACCATTCATGCAATGATGTTGAATAAGCACTTCAGGTCTGTAAGGATAGGATATGTGACTTAGCCCGTAATAATATTAGTAGTTTGTGCGATCATAATGGCTTTGTGTGTTAATCAATATTTTTCACGATAAGCGACAAAGCATCATCGGATATTTAGTAACTATTTACACTATGATTACCAGATGGCTTATAAACTGTATATTAATATGAACGTATCGTAATTTCACGCCTGCAGTCCCCAAAGAGGTTGGTAGAGGAGTGGTTTGCTTGTACTTTGCCTGACTTTCATTTCATAATTTAAATCCAAATTGCTACACCAATAAGTTAACAGAGGCCAACTTAACATGTTCTATTAACTATTTCTCTCCAATTAATAAAACACAAAATGCGTAGCAAACTGCCTGCCAATGACACACAATGACTGTCTCGTTGGTCGTGTTGGTTGCAAGCGCGACAACCGATCGCGAGGCTCAAATCCCGGATCAGAAGACGGTTGGTTCTGATAGTGGCTCGGAGTATGGAATTGGGCCTGATGTATTCTAATAGGCTCACAAATTATGCCATAGAAACGTGGGAGTGTACTACACTCTTCTGTCTACCTCCTCGGGAATTAAAGGCGTGATGTTACGTGTTACGTAACAAAAAAGAATTCTAACAAATTAACTAACCATAAATAGGTTTTACATCACCGTAAAACGAGCTACCCTTAGCACCACAAAACGCCCCGTAAATAACACCACCGCAAGTATTACACGGCGTCGATACATTTCGTTGAGGGCGCCGTTGTTACGGGTCTCGCTATGGTCATTAAGGGAGTGACTCAAGCACTGCTGCTTTTTTCATTTGGAAATATGTGCCGTAATAATTCAGGGACGTAAGAGCATTTGTATTGTAGGGAAAAGTGCCTAGTGGTGAGGATTATAATAATTTTGTTCAGGCTACGATCAAAATAGGCTTGGATATATATAGATATACCAATAGATCTGGCTTGGAAAATTGTATGACAGATTGTTTGGAATTTTCGTAGGAATTTGCTATGGATGGAATAATAGCGTAGTGGATTAGAATTCGCATTCCCTTCTTGGGGGGCTAGCGTTCAAGCCTCTGGCATGTGTATGACATACTTTACGTATATTAATTCAGGAAGTTGTTGGCCGGCCAGTTATGACTATGGATTTTATGCATATGTAGTTGACAAAATGACATTCTTTTTATAATTAATTTTGAAGATTGTCAAACTTTTGGTAGGAGAGTGAGAGATCATCGATGATCCTGACCAAAAATATCAATTTTTTTAAAAGTTCTGCTCTCAGTTAAGCTTGGAGTTGTGAACTAAAACAAGTATTAAGTATTCATTGTTAAAAAAAATACACATGTATTTGGACTAAAATTAATTTAAGGCCTTAAGTCCATTTAAGCCTTTGGTCATTCGAATTGGAGGCTGCAACCTGAACCACTGAGCTAACAATTAAATGTGATTGTGACATTTTGTCAATGTCAATATTGAAGTACAATATATTTATCATTATTTCAAGTAGTGTCTTTTAGTCCACTCGGTCAACAACTGCGCACGTGTCGAAGACGTCACGGTCCGGATACGAGACACGACGGTCGTTCTGTTGCGAAGTGCACTCTCTGATTCACTCCTTTGCCTGTATATAGTACAAAAGCTTGTACACTGTCATTATTGTCTTTATTTATCTTAGTTCATCGGTGTACAGACTACCTGATGCTAAGTCGCTCTTGGATTGTTGACTTCCAAGGTTTACTTATTTTCCATAGTTTATAGACTTTTGATTCATATTATGTTAAGATTTCTTCTGTATACACACACAATAACGTTTGCTGGTTTATGCATCTACACATAAATGTATTTGACACTTTCGATTTAGACGTAGCGAATATTGATACAAGGAAAAAATCATAAGCATTAAAGTACACCAGGTTTATAAACGTAACATCACGCCTGTAATTCCCGGAGAGGTAAGCAGAGGGGTGCAGTATTCTGCCACGTTTTACCATTCACGTTTGTATCCCCGTTACGTACGGGGTGAACCTAATGCCGTACACCGGACACAAGTTGTATATTTGTAGATTTAACTTTCTCTATTTACCATATTAGAGTCCAGGCAGTGTCAGTAGAGCACGTGCGGAAAGACACATTACGTCCCGGTTACGAGTCACGACGGGTCGTTCCGTAGCGAAGTGCACTCACTGAATCACCTCCATACCCCGCCTACGTATAAATCAATAAA
>DWTO01005480.1:0-10713 GCA_018244755.1 Jemadia pseudognetus
GCCCGACCCGGGAATCGAACCCAGGACCTCCTGATCGTCAGTCGCACTTACAATCAACACGACCAACGAGGCAGTCTTACTACAACTTTGATACGATTTATCGACATTTACATACATTTACATACATGACAGTGTAATGTTTTTTGCCAGCTGGCATCCAGAACATGGTACAGAGCACAGAATACTAAGCACTCGGTATAAATTACTATGTTGTATCAAAACTTTCCTCCTCTTTCCACTACAACCGTATTATCGTTTTATTCAGCCACTTTTCCACATCGGTCTACGGAAAGACAACTGTCCAGCACGCACCAGGATCACACGGTGCTGACTGAATTATTGATATCGTATCGACTACGTATAGGGTGGACACACTTTGAGCTTGACCAGGATTTTCATACGAAGACAAATCTAAAGACTAATACGATTTTTTTGCAAAAATGTAACGGATATGAATAATTTTTCAAAAATGTCTACAATAAACAATAAAACCGAATAGTCAGGCCGGGTTTTTCATGGGGTAGGAACAGAGCGCCAAATGCCAAATATCTATCTTTACAAACCTGAAATGCTTCTTCCACCTTCATCATTCCCTTCATACATTGCTCGAGAGGTGAGTCTTTGCGTCCCTCAGCATCTCATCATTAACACATGTTTTACACGAGATTACACAACATTGTATATCCGCTCTCCTATTCATCCATCTCCCCATTCTTTCTCCGTACACAAAAATATAATTTCATCGTCATCAGCCTATTGAAGTCCACTGCTGGACATAGGCCTCCTTTGAGGGGTAATGCCCAGAATTCGCACGCTGCGCTTGCGGGTTGGGTATTCCAGAACATAGCTTCCCGCACCGCCTATAAGTTACTGCCCATAGGCGGTCCGGGGATTTAGCTATGCTATCTGCCAGCGCCGGGCTTGGTCGCCTCTTAATACAGCCTGTATCCAGGCAAGGGTACGGGGAATGTATTCTTACTACGCCTTACTTTTATGCCTTGATCAATGAATATAAAATTATTTTTATAAAATAATATCTAATATGAAGTGTACCTTAACAACATTTTTATTCAATGACTGTTGTGGCTAGTGACGACGTTTCAGTGACAAATACGTCCTGAAATAATCTTTATAAATTTTGTCACTCCAGTTGTCCTACTCATTGTATAGATATTTCCCGCGCTGAAGGCTCATATTACATTCATTGAATTTTAAAAGAAGCTTTTGAATTTAGAACGGCCCTTTATTGAGCTTAGGGTGACCACAATAGGTGCGCAATATAAGTGACATTTCCTATTTCTATAACGGGTTGGCTGATTTTATCCAGGTGTTTACTTTTGTAAATATTATTGTTAAATTATGTAAATATTTTTGGTCGAAAAGCAGCACAAATATTTACTTATTTAAAAACAATGTTCCAATCATGTATTATTATGTAACTTGTTGGAAACAGTAAATATTTTAGTGCATTGTATCTAGTTACTATAAAAAAGGCTCTGCCCACTTTGGGATCAGATGGCTATCCTCAAATAGTTATCTGTATAATTGGTCACTGCGATCCTGCAGGGGTAAATTAAATTAAATAGGGTTGTATAGAATACATGCATAAGACACTTTGGTTCTTCGTCTCGATCGATGGCCGTCAGTATACACCTGGCAGGCAAACTGCCTGGTTCAGGTAGATTTCAGGATTATGTGAGTCTCTAATGTAAATGTAACTAACTATATCTATCCTAAATGTAACGAGTCTATCCATATTATTTCATATGTATATTAAATGTGTCTATCCATAAATGTAACTTAACCGTTGCTTAATCCTTAAAAGGGCAATTCTTGAATTCACTAGTGCTTACGTAGGTACTAGTCGAAATTCGACCGTAGTTCAATAAATTTTGAAACCGGAATGTTTTTGAGGTTATTTTCTTATGTAGTGTACTTTGTGCTGCTGTTTGATCATAGGCTATTGTCTAACATCGTTAACATAACATTATTGTATTAAAGTGAACAATTAATGTTTTCAACATCATATGCCACTCTAATTGTATATCCACTCCTGGATTGAGGATCACATAGCACGGTTTCGTGCATCGCCTACGCTTCCGCTCCTCGGCGGCTAAAACATTTAGCCGTGTCTAGGCAGGTCGCGTCATATCGCGCTCTGCTAACGCCAATCTTAGTCGCCTCTTACAATACTGTGGTGTCCTGGCATAGGATCGGTGGACGAACATATTGCTTAGATATTGGACACAGATTTTATGACAACGTGACCTTCGCGACGATTTCCTTCACGGCCACAGAAAGTAATAACGAATTAAACGAATAATCAGATCGTGAAGCGATTTTGTAATATCCGAAACTGGCGCGGTGATTGTAAAAAATAATAAATGTAGAAGCACATCTAACCTGTAAGGATAGAGATATTAGGCATTCGGTGCTCTCAGCCCACCCCGTAAGTAACCTGAAGTGATGGTATTCATCATTACCAGCCTATTGCAGTCCACTCCTGCACGCCTCCCTTGACAGAGTTTTGCCCATAATCCCCACGTTGGGCATGCGGATTGGTAATCGTAAAAGTATAGGTATCATCATCAGCCTCAGTCCACTGCTGGACATAGGCCTCCCCCAAAGAGCACCATCGCGCCCTGTACTCGGCTTGCCGCATCTAGTTTCTGCCAGCAGCCTTAAAGTATAGGTATATAAGTCATAATTATTAGTATTATTTTTAATCAATCAAAACACTGCGATACGCGCGACAATAACATTTCATGGTTTTACGTAAAACACCACGATAGCGGTGTGTTGCTATTAATAGGTAGTGTATGTACAAATTGCTTTGATATCGATTTTGCGTTTTATTGATGTTGATGTCCACGACGTTTCGGTATGCCGCCCTTGGAAAAGTTGTTATTCAACTGTTTTGTATATTATTGACGTAACATCTCGCCTGTACTTCCCCGAAGTAGCAGGCAGTGGAGTGTAGTCGCGCTACCGTTCAACTGTTATAAATCTCATGGAATAGAGACTGAGTCTATTGCCATACACCGAACTCAAATCTAAATCCCGAGCTGATAAAGAGAATTACATAGATACGTAACTTCACGCCTGTAATCCCCGAAAAGGTAGGCAGAGGAATGCATTACATAGATGCTATGAGATAATTTTGAATTTTGAAGAATGTAGATTTTCAAACTGTTTTTTTATTTCTTTCAATTAACTGTATTTGTCTCGGATATCGGAATATAGTTGTCCTTCATTTATTCAAAGATAAGATGAATTTTCACTAATATTCTGTATAAAGTTAAGTCGACAGGTAACAATAGTTATACCTGGAACGTTTATATATTTATACAGCATTTACACAAGGTATAAACGATTAACTGTGAATACCAGATAGATCCACGAAGCAGTCATGTGGCCTGGATAGCCATTACCAGAATATCAAAAATTAATAATCCTTCGTTTAGTGTACCACGATTCAAACCTCAACGAACACGCGAATCATGTGATATTTGGTTTATATTGAACTAGCATACAAACTTGAGAGTTCTTTAATGCATATTAATTAATGTAATCCAGCTCCGTCGCCTAGTTGGCGCTATTGTCTAGATGGCAGCACTATCGTCTTTCCCAAAGCGTTGCTGACGTTATCTAATGTGATAAACATTTTTCGTTGTAGAAAAAAACATGGACCATTCTCGCGGTCTCCTAGAAGTTCCCACCATGAGGACAATCCGTCTAGATCAGCGTGCACCGAAGATCCTGGAACATTTGGACAAAATCGGGCACGGTGTGGAACGAGTTGGCCAACTTGTCGACCGTAGGCTGGATAATGCTAATCAGAGTCTTCTGGACAGAATAACATTTGAAAGTGAGAAGAGAAAGGGCAGTCACAGTGAGGCATCCTCTAGGCGGAACAGCAACGATGGTGGCAGACTGAAAAACAACATGTTCAGGGAAGGTAATCTGTGCGTAGTAGGGAAGGTAATTTGTAGGTAGTGGGTAATCTGTGGGTAATAGGATAGAACTTTTATAAGATTCGCAGGAGAAAAGAAAAGTACGTGCAGTACGCTTGCTATTTGCGAGTTTCTTGTGGAAATGTGATATTTTCCCATAGGGAAAATGTCGTATGTATTCATATCATAGAATAATAACATCTCCTTAAAGTTGTTAAGAAATTATGCGCTAACATTTCCCATCAGATGGCACGAGCTCCGAGCCACCGACGGCGCATGTGACGAGTCACAACGCGTGGAGCGAGCTGGACAGCTCCACCTCCACCACCCGGACTGAGCTCAGCGTGTCCGACTGCGCCGCGGATGACCTGGTAACGATACCAGATTATTCAGAACATTTACAATTTGCTTCATACATAGCTATAAAGGAGAATTATTACAACTGTCTTAATTTGCAAGTATGTATGTATCAACCTGGGCGATTTTCATGTTCAGCTCCTGGGCTGCATCTCGCTTTCCATCTAAATAATATAACGCTAAATAAAATAAAAAAATTGTATTTGAAGTGAATAGCAAATCATCAAACAGCTTTCACAATTAGCTTCTGCCGCTCAAGGCATGCAACTAGCCCCGAACAAGACTGTAAGAATACGTCTATTATTAATAAAATGTAGTTAATAATTATTAGTTACTATCCACCCTATTGGTAGACGCTCGCAGTGGAGATTCTATTCTCGAACGCTGAGATTTTCGCGTTTTATACATATGTACGTACATACATAACTGGCAACCCTCAAGACACGATACATTTTGTCTGACAAATCATTTCAATGAAAACTGATTCATCGCAGGAATATACAAGTATAGCTACTGAAACGTAAGGAATAGTTTCCTAACTTTGATCACTTAAGCACCTACTTACATTAGATTCATTAATCTTCAGACATCAAAAGAGACGCGTTAATAAATTCAGCTAATCGCGCCACGATTAAACAGATTCAGTCATGTGGACCACTTATCGTATTCGTTTTGACAGCTAGTTCTGTGATCAATCACTGCTAACGTTTCGATTTTTAACAAACATAATAAATATATTTTTGACTGCCTTATTACTGACTGATTCATTGGTCGAGTTAGATGCAAGCGCGAACTAATACCTGACACCACTTAAACTAACAGGCCTATTCTAACTGCAGTCCTATTCTACATAGAAACAGTTGCCGATGTTCAACTATGGCTACTTGTATTAACTGCCTGTTTGTCTATTAGTCGTATCCAATATATTCTATACAAAGGCAATTGTAACTTAAAGGGTTAATACAAATAAAATATTTATAACCGAAACGATCTAATCACGACCCAATTAATGACTGACCGCGTGACCGTCCTCGCTCATAACATCGCTAGGTATACATCAACTAATTCGACATGGGAATTCCAATCGATTTTACGAGCTCATTGCGTTGCCAACATCCCTCGTACACAGCTATAGTGCAGGTGAACGCATTTACTGCACAGTCTGTTTACTTTCTAGTGTGCTAATAGCACCAATGATTGGACGTTTGAATGCGATTTGGAATTACGACTGTCCTACGTAAAATCACGCCTGTAATCTCGGAGAGGTAGGCAGAGAAGTGTAGTACAGTCCCGCGATCGGTAGTTACGTTTTATTTCTCACTATAGAACAGGTTGTGAGCCTATTTTCATACACCGAGCGCATATCCAGACTCCCAGTCGCTTCTAGAACATCTAAGTTAGGAAAATTTAATAGTGCTTGACCCGGGATTTGAACCCAGCACTTCACCAGCGTGACGACAGTCGCCGGTACGACTGCCGTCACCCGATCCGTTCAGCTATTCGAATCCAGGAAACATTTTTATAGCATGAATGTGCGTTTGTTCTGTATCTAAGTGTATAATTATCTACATATTTAAGTACATATTTAGAATTATATACGAAGTTTACTAGCTATCCGGGTTACTTTATCATATTTTGAGATCAGATGACAATATGTGAATGTGAACTTAAGATTTGCGAGCTATGTTAATCAAGAAGTATACATATAAGTTTTAAGTTCTTATGGTATCGATTTGTATAATGTGTGTATGTGTGAGTTAATGTCATATACTGATGCAAGTAAATATTCTTAAATATACACATGCCATATGGTCAATTTATTGTTCGGTAATCGCAGTCCATTTAAATGATTAATGACCATAGATATAGCATAGATCCTACATCTATGTTAATGACACACCGTTAGTAATAAATTATCTATGATTAGTACACATGACGTCGGGGAGGGAGCGGATAATCGGTGGTAGGGGGTTAGTTGACTTTATGTCTATTAATTTAACATACATCCGTTTATTCCATTAATTCTTATTAATCTAACATCCCTTTTCAATTGCATTTTGTGCTTGTATACGTTTGCTAATTTTTTTTAAACAGATGACCTAAGTCCAATTTGGTTAGGAATAATCCGCAAGTCAAATTGAGACTACTATTTATGACTATTACATGTATATGAATAAATATTTTCAGCGTCCACTCCGTCGTCGAAGTCACGAGATGGCGTTGCCAGGGACGCCGCTACACTCCACCGCGCTATGGAGATCGGCTGACAGTTTAGTACCAGAATCAACTTTTGGGACATCCCTGCCCGATATTATGGAGAGTCCCGCTAATAGGGTATTATACACCGCTTCTTATCGTAACTTTCACCCGTTTTCCTTCATATAGAGATCCTATCTTCATAAATAATCGGTCGGAAAGGAACGCGAGTTATTAATGCGGCAAATGTTCTGTGTATGGTTTAAAATTGAAAAAAATGCTTCTAAATCAATAGCTGTCGTTAAACAGAAGTTCGACGTAGTCATGTTACTCTCAGACTGAGTGTAACGCACAACACAATCCAAAAGAATCTCCCTAAAAAATAACGAAGAATTTACTTGTCTACCCTGTGATCGACTGTAGTATAATAGATCGGTTGACGATGTTATAAATTATAAATGTACAGACAAAACTCGCCTCGGGCGCGGGTCGGACGTGTATCTTTGAAACACGCTGTATAACAAGATGTATGTGAAAATATTAAAGCTTTTAAACCAATAGTTTTATCATAAATGATTTCCACAAATATTTTTACACATTTTAACGTACATCTATGAGTTGTAACCACCATCTAGGTTTTACCCAACACGGTAACTTCTTTAACGGCCTGTGATTTACGGGGTAATCTTTCATAGGCTAACGAAACATGATATGTGTACTTAAATAGTCATTAGCCTAATTTTTTTCAGAGCGACTATTTCGGACATGCGAGCGAGAGAAAGGTACACCCTGTATTCATTTGTGTTCAGTGTTTCGTTTCTTGTTTGTCGTGAAGTTGTATCTTTTTCTTGGTTGTTTTGTGTCGTGTGTGTTTCCAAATATTTTGTAGTCTCACGTCTCCTGTAGAAGAGATCTCAATTGATAACGATAAATATATATGCAAATAATAAAATACATTCTCTACTTATTATTCTGTGGGACGACTTCCACGAAATACGCCGCAAATATACAGATTTAACATCGATCGCTCCGATATCTGTCTGTCAGACATGGAATTGAACCTAGTATCTTTTTCATGACGGATGCATAATGTGACTAAAATTACATTCATTTATGATACATATGTTATGATACATATGTTATGATACATATGGTATGATACATATGTTATGATACATATGTTATGATACATATGTTATGATACATATGTTATGATACATACATATATTTATACAGTATTTACTTCAGAAACAGGGAATTAAACCGCTTCACAATCAATATCTAAATATTCGTCTATAATATTTTTGCGGCCATAAGATTATTTATAATGAGAATGAGACATAGAGACATAGAATGACAGCATCAAGGCTGTATATAATATCAAAGGATACTTGTTTCTTAACAGATATCCCTTCGAGAAGATCTGCACACGTCCAGAGACAGCTCAGAGGAACGCAGGTCCAGGAAGTGCTGGCGGCTGGTGAGGAACGTGACATCGGCCGCCAGCGCCTTCTCCCCCGGGACCAGAGCGCCACCACCAGCTCTACCCGGCACTCCAATACCCTATTCACAGGTTGGCACTGCATAATATAAATATAACTTATAGGCGGGGAGGCAAATCTAACTTATAATACGCCCCAAGTAACTTAAAGTGGACCCATTGCCATATACTGCGTACGTACTTAACATGAGTCTGGATTTGTACGTACAAATCCAGACTCATGTTAACTGGTGAACGCTTCGCCCTACCCGGAGATCGAACTCATGACTGCTCGTTTGTCAGTCACTCTTGCAACGACTATATCAACGAGGCTATTCATATATAAATTTATACTTACTCGTAGATATGTATATAAGTAGTTTCTTCTCTATATAACTACCATTGCGCTTACTCTACTATGTCATTATCATGGTTAATAAAGATATACATATAAGTATGCTAGTATATAATTATTATTGTTTAAATATTGTCCATTATCGCCACAGCCCGAGTGCGATGAAAGAGTAGAACACAGTCCAAATGATAGCAGACACCCTTCGGAGCCCCAACACACGAATGAGAAGGTGGACGACATTGGAGAAACTAGTCCAGAGGTTTGTAGCTTTGTTGCTATGGCCAATTACCGTGCACTCTGTCAGCGTCTGTTTCTCAAAACAATGCTATATTTAACAA
This sequence comes from Jemadia pseudognetus, assembly GCA_018244755.1. NCBI lineage: Eukaryota > Metazoa > Arthropoda > Insecta > Lepidoptera > Hesperiidae > Jemadia > Jemadia pseudognetus. Next base: position 8,680 of record DWTO01005480.1, read on the forward strand.
CGCATTAAGGCTTACCATGAGGCAATATCGCGGCTAAATCCTAGCCTATAAAATTAAAACAATTATTAAAACAAAAGTACATCTTGGAACACCAGTAGGTGTTCCAAGATGTACTTTTGTTTAAGCAGTAGCTTAAACTGCCAAGATTCTGTAATTTATATAACAGTTGTCCTCAGAAGTGATTATTCCGTTCGCATTATGTCTGACTTTCAGAAAGTTAATTCTACCCACAAATAGTCAGTTTTCGCTACTAACTGAACTAATTTTATCTTATACTTACGATCTGTATCTCTACCATCAGTCCTATTTCTACTGTCATGTTAATCATCAAGGTTTTTTTCAACTCTTATCATTCAAATGTTGTACATGGGTTTCTTATCGAGATGGAAATATTAAAAAGAAAGTCTACCACAAAATTACTAACTAAAAGGAAGTTATGAATTATGAAGAACATTATGGAGGCTATAAGTTTCCTAACAAATTCAATCTTAAAAACTTCCATATTGAAGATACTGTAAGGTATTCAAAACCTCTAACCTCAAATCCATGGAATGGGACGATAAAATCTCAACCACACACGAACACTTGTAATAAATTATGCAAATATTGATAAGGAACATATGTTCTTCATGTAACGATATACATCCAGGGCTTAGATCCGGATTCGCTCATGTTCCGCGACGGAAGACGGAGGGTAGACATGGTGATAGCTTACGAGGAAGAGGACTTTGGAGTCATGACGGAGGCTGAAGCGAGGAAACGCGAATATCGAAGAACATTCCAGGTATATCTAGATAAATTTATTCATGCCATTCATCCATCAGCCGCGGAGATCCACTGCTGGACACAGGCTTCCTTTTATTTATTTTAAATTTATTTCAATTTATTTATTAATCCATTCTTTAGGATGAACAATTTAATATAACGTGGCATGACTGCCAGTTTCGCGACCATGGCTCACACGTAACTTTTGGTTTAAGTATTTGTTATAATTTTTTTAAATGGTGATTACATTTAAATTCCATGTCTATTTCAACCCAATGCTCTAAGAAAGGTAGTCCGCTCTCACAGCAAAACCCTTCAGAATATTTTGTATTGCGTTGCAATTCTGCCATTATTATCATTCATCCAGGATATAATGTAGTTGCTCTTCCAGGAGAACTTGGTCAAGGAGGGTCTGGAGCTGGAACTGGAGAACAAATGTCTCTCGTTCGACGGGAAGACGTGGTTCCTCAAGATCCACATTCCCTGGAAGACGGAGATGAGGCTGGCCGAAGTGACCGGCATGAAACTACCGACCAAACGCTTCATTACCATCTGTGTTAAGGCATGGGTGTGTTTTCATAGAAAAAAGAGTGAAAACCTTTGCACATTAGATATATATGGTCACAGGATATATTAAAAATATATTCTGACACATATACGGGTTAAAACTCTTTCATTTTTCAATAACGGTGTTTTTTTTCAATAATAATATCTTGAAACAACTCAGAAAATTCCATATCACATCCTGTGCTATGGCAACTAAACAGATCATAAATTTCATATACGCATTTCTGAATACACATTTATATCGGGAAGGATAGTGAGAGAGAGAATTATAATGATAACTATACATAAATTTTTTCACGTAAACAAACACAGAACGTTTCCGAATTTCAAAAGTCATTGAGAACCCTATATTATGGTTATAAAAACATTTAAAATAATGTAACAAATTACTTTCAGAACGATGAGAAACAACCCGAGAAAGATATGAATTGGTATTCGTCGTGGCGTCGGAAATGGAAGGGCATCTATGAATACGAGCACAGCAGGATAGAGGCTGAACCTTCTTTTTATTCTTCTACTGAACAGAACGATGTTAGACGAGAAGAGCAGTAAGTTGAGCAACACACTTCTTGAAACGTAACATAAACGTAACATCACGCCTGTTATCCCCGAAGAGGTAGGCTGTGGAGTGTAGTACACTCCCACGTTTCACCAGTTACGTTTACGTCCCACTATGGAATAGGTGGTGAGCCTATTGCCATG
>DWTO01005481.1:0-10711 GCA_018244755.1 Jemadia pseudognetus
ATAAGAACCTCAAAAAGATAACCGTCAATAATGTTTCGAAGAAGAAACGTTTCTCTCTCATATGGTGAAAAAAACCACGTATAACTAAATAATATAACCTTGAATGTATAAGAAAGAATACAGATAGACAAATCAGGAGATCAGTTATAGTCTATACTCTCGAAAGCTTTTACTATACATTAAAAACACATGGTATTTAGAAAATTTGATATAATGTATTTCTTATCGAAATGAGATAAGTATGGAAGTATCGTGACTAGATAATTTGATAAAATTGGCATTTATGTTTTAATTTTTTTTACTAATATTTTATGTCAAAGTACAACAAAAGATCCGTACACAAAGTATCCGCAATTATACTTGATGAAATATTTTACGTTAATCACTTTTAATATGCGTCATGGATGTAGACATCGCAAAAGACAATATTGTAATCATTGTAACTAGTTACTAGTAGTCATTGTAATGGTTACACTTACAGGCTACCTTTATCTATGATCATTTTAATAATTACCATAAATCTCCACTCCATACTTTTCTATATTTCGATATGTATATTAGGAAATTATGTGATTGTCTCAATGTATTAGTGACTATTATTCTCATTGATTTAATAGGTTTTTTATTACTCACGAAAACCTATTTAGAAGTATACGCTGATTTGTATTACATAGTTTTAAGGCTAGTAAGGCGAAGAGCCCTTGTTTAGAACGGTTTGCATGAAATGGTTTGCTATTAATGTTTGGATGTTAAGAAGGAAAATGATATTATCCGATTTGATCATTACGATAGTGTTTCTTGCGACTATAAAAAACGATTATCTATAGTACAAAATATGGATGCCAAATTTTTTGAAATATATTCTTTTCTACCGATAGTTTTTTACATAACAGTGAAGCTTGTGACATTTTAAATTTACTAACATCGAAGCAATATAAGTAGGATCAAGTAAATTAAGAAAATAAGATATACTTTCAGTACATATAGTTCTACCACTTACTTGTAAATCCGTCTCGTAAGCCTATATGAATGATATATTTGATTTTATAATGGTATACATGATAATATTCTATTTTTTGAAACAAAGTAAAGTGTAAACTTTACTATTTTGGTCCCGAATGAAATCTGCCTGGCAATAATTAACATTAATTAATAATTAATGGTAGCAACAGAACTTAAGACCAAATAGATTTCCCGGAAATGTAGCAAGGAATTCTTTTTTCATCTTTGAAAGATATTATAGACAGATGCACCCAAATGCAGAGACATTATGCACCCAAATTTAGTCCCAGGTCGAGCAAATGTAGGCCTTAATTATATAACCTTTCATCAACCGGTCAATTTAGCTATTCCCATAACAACAGGGCAAAATATCAACATTTCAGAAAATAACTACGGTGCAAATTGCTCTACTGAGCGTTATAATTGTAAAGGGCTTATATGTTTTAGATTTATTCAAAATTATATTTTGTGTCAATATTAACCAAAAACCTATTAGCGCGCTCTATAGTTACCTTATATGAATGGTGTTAGATGAAATATATGGTGATGTTATTCATATAACTGATTCCCTAAATATTTTTGCGCTTGTGAATTTATTCATGTGAAGTATATTTGCTTAAGATCTGTTTTTAAATATCTATTACGATCCAGTATTATATGGAATTTTAATACTTTAAATTGTATGGATAAGTCATCCCTTAGGGTCAAATAGGTACGTAGGTATGAATGTAGTTACCAAGTCAAAGTAGGAGAACGATATAGAAAAGCCTAAAGGAATTTCTGATGTTTTGGAAACATCAGTCGGAAATTATACAACATATCGCATCGAATGTCGTTCATACAATTGTGATTTTTAATAAATTATTACTAATGTTATTTTATTATACCCAATAAATTTAGAATTAACTTAAAAAATACATAATCGTAACATTGTAGACGCTAATAAAATTCATGATAACGACGCAGCAGTTTTTGTTTTCAATTCTAAGCAAGATTGAAATATATGAAATCACTGTAACGTTAGCTATAATTCATAAGTTTTTCTCACACAGCGTTGAGGTTCGGGCAATGAAATTGTATTTTCTCTAGTTGGTCTTTAGGTGTGGTACTTAGCATGGTATTGTTATAAGAAAAATATTTATATGTGATAAGACATGATTGTGAATATTATTAATAACATTGTGTGGTTTTGTATATTTGTACTATGTATTTTGTGGTGTGTTAACATTGTTACGTTGCATATTGTATTTTTAAGGTGATCGCTAAATTTATTGGGTAACATTCAGTATCGCTTTAAGTTGACATGTTATTTGAACGATCATTATTGTGAATTGTGTTAATTTTTCCTAAAGACCAAGCGTGAGATTTGCATGATGTATATAATTATATTTTATTTGCCATTAATTTTTTTAGTATTTGAGCTTATTATTAGTAAAATGTGTGTTGCATCTTGTATTTGAAGCGCATGTGTGAGAAATGTGATGTGAGTCTGTGATATAAATCCGGATGTGTTTATATTTATTTCAATTGCTTTCCTCGTGATTTCATATGTTCATTATTGCTTAATGCACCGTCTGCTCTATGCCACCTTTCCTATTTTGTTGTTGTTCCAATACAAAATCCCATTCCTCTAATAAATGTGCGTATAATAAGTGTTGTTCGAGATTAATAGCATCATTTTCATTGGTAAGTACCAAAATCTTTATTATTTCGCTTTAACAGCACACATTATTTATTCGCTATTCACGAAAAGCATGTCTTTTTAATTTAGGGATCGCGTTTGGTCTTTAGACGGGTACTCTTGACTGACCGAAAAAACTTGAAAGAAAAACTGAATACTTGTTTGCAGGCCCAGATAATAGATTCAGAATTGACTGCGAAGTTACTAGGCCGTGGTGTCGCCGTGTCGCCAGTGGTGACAGTGGAACCACGGCGACGGAAGTTTCACAAGGCAATAACGCTCAGTATGCCTGCTCCAAGACCCCACACTCAGGGGATGACCAACCAGTATAGCACATCGTCTGCTCCAACCCTTAGACTTCTTTGCTCCATATCAGGTACGCAGAAATATTTTGCTTCTAAATTTCCTACAGATATTATTTTTTGCTGGAAACAATACTTATCAACGTAGCGAGCAGACAAATAGAAATAGTTATAAATACATTTATATGTTTAAATACGATGATAAAGTACTTACAGTATTAGATATAGAATTGTTTCCAATAATTAAATAAAACATCTGTGAAGTGTTGCAATGGGGTATGGCTTTTCGCTAATTTAACGAAGTAACCAATATGGCTTTGCTAAATCGGAGGTAAGTGAGCCTATAAAAATTAGGAACATTAGGCTTATTAATGAATCCGCTTAAATTGTCAATAGGTGTAAATGTTATATCAAACGAACCTATATTCCATTACAACACGCTAGTCCCGTAGCAAGGCATAGATAAAATCAATTTATATACTTAACCATTTAATTCGTACTGGTATCTGTAAAATTACGATAATAACGGTAGACGTTAGCGACTTGAAACTTTGTATAGTAATAATTTATATTAAATAGATAGTCGAAAATTTAATAGTTCCGTCTGTATCTAAATTATAGAAATTTTTCCTCTTTGATAAACTATTTATAATGGCTAGAGTAGAATAATGATATATTGATACGTTTTAGAACTACATGTCCCAAATTTCTAGACAACGGGATGAGCATGTTGATCGAAAACAAATGATTTTACTCATAGACTAGTTTTAATTTTGTATTCTACTCAAAACAACACCAGACCATTTAATTTTTAAGCTATAAGAACACTAAGGGATATTATTTGAGAATCGCTTATAGCAAATACACAGAGCAGCTAAAGGGCTTCGTCCCTGTGTGCGTTGTGTGCGTGTCTACATTGTCTTTGTTCTCGTGTGTTTGTGTGTGTTGCACGCTCACCGTGTGTGGCGCTAAATTATACCTACGCTGCCACCTTTCGGCGCGCACCATCAGGGGTATTTCGCAAAAGATCTCTCGAAGGTAAAAAAATTAGAGCTACTTTACAAACTAACTATAAAAACAAGACTGATCGGTTTAAGTTTCACGTTTTTTTTTGTTCCATTTTAATTTTCGTCCCCCCTTTTTTGGTTTCGGTTGTTTTTCCTTTTCATATCATAACCCCTTACGATATTTATACTCCGTGCGATCAGCATTGCTTCACGGCGAGTATATTTATCGTACACATTAATTTTCTTGCCTCTGACACTTTTTGAATGCTTTTTCATATTTTGCTTCTCATACATTTTTCCTCTATGCACGGGCTGAATTTTTTACGCTTTATTATTTCACGTTCACAGTGTAATATAAAGTCAATGAATCTTGGAACATAAGAACAGTGCACTGCGATCTATCTCACACGATTCGGTCGGTTTAGCGGTGAATTTTTGAACAGGAATTTTAGCTGTTTGCAATTAACCTACTGGCAGACCTAACAATTTAAAACACCTACAACTAAACTAGCCTGACTCTTAATTCACACGTATTACACTGGTGCCATATTCTACATCACCATTCCATACTGCGTCAATGTTCCCAAGTATTATGTTATTTTGCTTGTACTAATAATCTTCTTTTCCAAAACGGCCTATCAGTTCAATTTTTTTATCATTTCCGTTTATCTTTTACATCATTTCTTCACTATTTGAATCACTCTTATTAACATCAGAGGAGTTTTGTTTTATTTTTATTTAGTTGTTTTTATTAGAGAACGTCCTTCGAGAGATCTGTTTTCCGAAAACCAGACTTGACCATTGAAATTCGTTTAAAATTGTAGTATCATTTATTTTTGGTTTTCAAAAATGTAGCACTTATGTAAAATAGGCAGGTTTACTTACACAATGTGCCACTATAAGTCACTTTTTCATCAGCAACTAGTAAGATGCGGTACGTTGTTTTGTGTGGTGTGTCGCCCTCGCTTATGTGTGTGTGTTTGCTATAGGCCGTTTTGGAAACATTCTGTTAAGTTGTCTTCCTATTATTTTAACCTGTCTTTCCAATTTATGACTTCGTTCTACACCATTTCTAACAAAATGTTAAATTTTTGTTTTTGTCCAAAATGTTTCAAATCTTAAATGTCTACATTTACTAAACAATATTTTTTTGTGGTTCCTTATGGATGTTATCGTAGTTAATGATGGCATTTAAGTAGAAGAGACAGAACAGGTAGCGGTAACCAGCTTTGAGCATGCATTAATTGAAGCAAAATTATTTGTGGCAGTGCAAAACAGCGTTAAGGCCGCTACTCCTGCCTTAATAGCTAACGTAAAACAACATTGGCAATTCAATAATGCATAACTTGTAGACTGCGTAATTGGATTGACGCTTACAATATATTTAAGAGTTTTAAAACGGAATGTACATAATGGAAAAATTACAACAGGAGGCACGAATCGTGCACACTGGGAAGATGTTACGGAGAATACGCCATTGACATTCGTCAATGACTGCGTGTCATTTACTACAACTGTTTCGGCTCGGTACTGGCTCATTGATTGCCGCCATGTTGAAGACGCAACCAAGATGGCCACGGAACTATATAGGTAAGCGTTTTAATGGTACTTGTTACGAAATAATAAATGTGTAATAATGTTACAAAATCGAATTAACATATTTTTGTATACAACCTGCCAGTTTTACCAGCTAATAATATTGTCCTTTTATATTGGCAAATTTCGGTGTAGCACGTTTTCACGGCTTTGAAAACTTTGTGGGAAATTTTCAAGTGTACTGTATTCTCTTGAAGATGTATATATGTAGGTATGCTCGGTATGACCATTATTTTTAACCTTAAAATGCATATATTGGGGTGTAACTATTTATTACTTGCATATAGTAAAATAATACTGTCTGCATACTGTTCTCTAAGGCTTATGAAGTCTGGCGTGCACTTGAACCAAGAGGTGGATTACGGTGTCAATCTTATGTTTTTAAGAAAAGATCCATCTCCAATAATGGAACCTTAAAAGTGATGATGAGCTGTCCAAATCATAAGTAAATTCGTAAATTAAATTGACATGAGTGAAAATATAATAAAATAGTACACGTTCGTGAATATGATTCAGGGAGGCGATCCACGTGCCATTCATGGCCCGTTTCGTGGTGTACGCCAAGAGGACCGACGAATGCCAGGCTCAGTTGCGTATGTTCTGTGTGACCGACGACAAGGAGGATAAGGCTCTAGAGCGCATCGAGCGGTTCATCCAGGTGGCCAAGAGCCGAGACGTCGAGGTTGGTTTAATTATGAAAGTAACCCAAGAATCTTGAGTTCTCTGAAGCGGCAACGCAAAAGAAATTTGTTTGATCTGAGATGCACTCTAAGTAATTCTTATTAGCGGATGCCAAAAAATGGCTTTCATAGCACGATAAGAAATATGATGATTTCGTTTGCTAAGTATCTTCCCTAAAATAATTTTCGCAAAATCACAAAATCCTAGTTATTAATTAGAAAGTACGTTTTTGGAAACTTGGAAAAACTATCAAAATATAAGCATTAATATATTGAATATTAAATAAACATTAGTTTACATAATCATTACATAAATCTACTTTCAAGATAATATTAACTGACGTAAACATACACACTGCATACTACCTCATTTGAAACTACCTCCATATAAAATTTTATCCAAACCAGTTCACAACTTTGAAAACATAACTTTCACGAATATAATATCTACTATTATGGGTACAGGTCCATGAAGGCAAACCGATTTACCTGGAGTTTGGTGGCAACTTGGTGCCAGTAGCCAAGTCTGGAGAACAGTTGTCCATACCGTTCAGAGCGTTCCGGGAGAACAGGGTCGCGTTCCCGGTGATGATCAAGACCCAGGATCTGGAGCCCATGTGTCGGTGCCAATTCATGAGGGACCCTAAAGTTCCTAAAGGCGAGCCCTCGCCTTCACCGGTAAGTACAATTTTTTTTAGAAATTACAATCCATCATTTTATTAATTACCTACAATAGACAAGCGAATAATACAAAATTAAACAATAAGTTAGGATATTATATGTGAACGTGCTTTACACTGAAGCTCTTATTATGGCAGTGTCTACAACTGAACGCATTTTGTCATCTAGATCGCAGTACTGAACATCATGGTGCCAGATGACCAGCCAGTTGAAAGAGTTTCCCCGGTATCCGCTGAGACTGTTCCACGACGCACTGAGGAACAGGAACTGATATGGAGACAACGGCTCAGTGACCCAAGGTAAGCCTTTTGTGTCATTGAATTTTGACCATATGTGTCACGTTAGAGTGGGAAGGTAAACGCCTATGGCAAAGCCCTTAAAATGCTGCCAACTTACATCGTTCAATGCTCAATTTTAATCCTAGTGCATAAACATCGCGGCTGCTTACATCTCACCTAAGATAATTTCCGAACTCTTCGACGACTTTTCTGAGTTAAGTACCGTTAATTTCAATAATTTTAGACTGGAGGACATTTGCATTCTCCTCGGCAAAGACTGGGTCGCACTGGCCTATGAACTGGGTGTGAGTGTTGCGACGGTGAATCAAATCCAGGCGAAACGCATAACTACGGCTGAACAGGCCCAACTTATGCTGAAGCTCTGGAAAACGCAATCAGGCACTAAGGCCCAAGGTATGTCCTAATAGATTTGTATGTAAATTTACAGTTCAAGCATCTTCTATTAGTTCCATTTCTAAGAAGGTGCTTCTCACGTTTTCTTCCCTTTTTCTTTTAGTTTAAAACGTTTAGTTCAAAAACGACGAAATCCAAATGATACCTAACCAAAATATACTCGATAATACATATTTATATTTCTTTCTTAAGTTGGGGCACAAATATTGATCTAATGTGAATTGGTTGCCGTTTTATTAAAAACGAAAAATTATGGTTCTGTTTTCACAGAGAGTTTATTTGAATCTGTAAAATTTGTAACATTAAGTTAAAAAATATATATCAGTCAAATAATCACTTCCTATGTCGATGGACATGTATATCCGTTTTATGGCGTTTTGATTTTTTGTATCGTATAATGTACAGTAACATCACGCCTGTAATCGCAGAATAGATAGGCAGAGGAGTATAGTATAGTCTCGTATTATTTTCTCAATTTTTTCTTGTTTGGTTCCCGCATTTCGATATGACTATACCCCATGACAGAAACAAACAATAGTTATATGCTAGTATATTTTACAACCACTGTTTTTCCTGTCACCTTCTATGTATTACTACTACGTATTTGAAATATATATTGAAATATTAATATTTACTCTCATCCCGGATGGACTGGGAATGAATGCTATTTAGCATTAAGTATGTTTTTGTAGCCGTTAGTTTAAGGTTTGGTGTATATACGTTTAAATAAATAAACTTAATATTTTAGATAATTCCCTGGAGCTGGCGTTGTGTAGAATTGGAAGAGACGATATTATTGCGCCTCAATCCGAAACTACAAATGAGCGGCGTATTCAACGTAATATTTATCAAGAAAGACAAGCTTCTGAGGAAATCGAAGCGTACAAAGGTATAATAAAATTATATATAAAGGTAAACGTAAAATTATACAACTAAAAAGTACTAAGTAAAATTCCTAATTCCTATATTTATTACGTGAATCGTATGATTCTTATTAATTCTTAGCTATAAGATAAAACTATTCTCATAGCTGAAGAGGATAACAAACTTAAGGACAAGATTTACGATGAAAATCAAATACCTGAACGTGTTGAATCTGAACATGATCAAGACGAAGCAAAGTATTCACCAGAGGAGAAATCTGTTGTTGACAAGAGTGAAATGGAAAGGACTCCGACACCAAGTGAGGACAGCGAAGAAGATGAAGGTCAGTAAGTTGTGTTTATCACAAGATGTACTTACATATTTAGGAGTTTTTATAATTATTATCGTTATATTGTTATTCAGATTTGAGCTTCTTTAGACTATGACGCACCAGGATAATAAGCTAGTGAAACTACTGTTTCATATTTTCTTTTTCCGTTACTTCATGCATTAGTCTTTAGTAAAGTGCATAATCATGTTAGAATTTGTGCACAGACTGTCCCGATATCTCCGCCGCTAGACTATAAAAGCTATGGTTACTATAGAGATATGTGTTTCTTACTACTTTCGTCTCTATTACCTCCATAGAGAGTAAAGTACCTATGTACTTTACTCCAGCTCAATTTTTCAAATATTGATTTTTAACATAATAAAAAAAATATATACTTTTTTATCCCTTTGTCTTTAAAATCTATGGATATTATTTTTATAGACATTAAAAAAAGTGTAGCCGAAAGGAAAGAACAAATAACTAAGAAATTAAGCTCAAGTAAAATCCCGGCATCTAAGCAAAAGAAAGAAATACGCGAAGAAATCATAGAAATAAAAACACAAATAAAGCCAGACATCAAAAAATTCCACGATATTGAACAGCAGGTAAGTAACTTGTACTATAAGTAATCGTTTTTTTAATTATTGTATATTTCATACTGAAAAGTGCATTACATTTGTGAAATTCTGTATTTTAATACAATATGTATCAATCTTTTTATTAGGTCAAAGAAAAGGAGCCAAAATTAGAAAGAACGCATTCAAAGTCATCCCCAGATTCAACTGACATAGAAGAAACCAAAGAAATAGAGGAACCAAAAGAACCTATAAAGAAGGAAGAACCAAAACCTGAAAGACCTGTAGAGCAGTTTAGGAAATTTGATCCATTATCACCTGCGAAACCAACTCCGAAACATTTACAGAGACACATGAGAAATGAATCTATGAGATTCCCGTCTGGTGATTTTTCTAACGTAACAATTACACCTCGAAAGTCAATACCAACTGAAACCGTAGAAATAAAAAAAACTATTGATAGTAAAGTTGAAACACATACAAAGGAAGTAATCTCTCAAAAGGAAATTGATAGTGCCAGATTGGAGGAAAAGATTGAGGATGGTGAAAAGTCACCTGACTTAGTAACGGATGAAGAAAAAGACGTTGCTGAAGCTACATTAAAGGATAAAATCCACGTATTTGAAACTAAAATGTCCCGAGTGCCATCTCTGGAACCATCAAAAATACCAATTAAATTAACCAAAGAAGCATTAAAAAAACATACCTTAGATCAAGATCAAAAACTTGAATACACCCAAGAGTTTGTTAGGGAACAATCAAGGCAAATGTCATCTATTGAAACTCACGTAACTCAGAAGATTTCTATACAAGCAGAAAAACAAATAGATAGCGTTAAATCAGTAAAAGAAACAATACAACAATTCGATTCTAAAATCAAACACGATGAGAAAGCAAAATCTCTCCCTAAGACTGTTAGAACAGACTCCACTTTAGTACAAGTTTCTTCCGAGGAGGACAGTGAGTTCTTAAAAAAATCCACAGATTCAGAAACTGAAACTGAATCTCAAACCACAGTTAAGGTTGAGAAGGAGAAACTAAAAGCTAAAACTGAAGGTGATAAATTTACATTACCAAAAATACCTGATAGCTATGAACCTAAAGATGACAAGGACAAAGATAAAAAATCCGATGACGATAAGAAAGATGGTCATGCAGTTTCTATTAAAGAACATAAAATAGAGCAACAATTAACAGAAGAATTACGAATTAAAATATTGGAGGAGGAAGTATCTGAGAGTTTGGAAGAAAAAGATATATCAATAAGTGAAAAAACAAAAGAAAAGGTAAGAAAAAATAC
>DWTO01005482.1:0-10710 GCA_018244755.1 Jemadia pseudognetus
TAGTGGTTTTGCTGATTTCCAAATAAATATAATTTTAGCTAACTACGTAACTTATACATAATGTCAATTTCATACATATGCTTTTACTCTATTGATTCTAGCCAGCTGTACAACTATTAAAGAGTATGGACATTTTTATCATACATAACTTATACAAAAACACACCACCGTAATCTAAAGAGAAAATAAATCATTTTTTTTGTGTTGTGTTGCTTTAAAATTAAATAACATTAAATATCAGCAGCAGTTGCGAAATCAACAGAGGTTTCTACTGGAAATTAGGATTAACAGACGTCTAAAAATATGAAGTCGTTGGTGTTCATAAGCTTAGGGATTTAGCAGAAACACGTCGGCCGGTGTGATAAGCAATATAACATCCAGCCAAAAGTCCCACAGTCAAACGCTTAGCGCTAAACAAAACGGCAACACCGCAAAGAGGATTCGTTGCTGACGGCCATAAAAACAAAGTAAACCACGTTACTGGCCCAACGAATGTTCCAGCATTAGTATCTGAAATTTACGTCTCACTTTATGTGGCACTCGAATTTCAATGAAATGGCTGGCGAGGCTTCTCTGCGGGCGTTTTCTTGGTAACGGTACTGTATTACCACTGAAGAGTAACGAATAGAACTTCAAGTTTCATATAGGAGGTTACGGAGTTAGTAGAAAACCTGCTATAAAGCTGACTCCAGAGCACTGAACAGACAGAAGCACTGGACAAAGTTATGCAAATTAATTGCCTCTTTTATCTGATACGCCAAACTGTCGTCTCGCTCGAATACAAAGCAATAAGCATTGATATGTGGTTATAAACTGCATAAAACGCACAAGTTCGTACTACATTGGCATTGTCGTCGAGAAGTATGTTGAACCAAGTATCAGCCCTCAGTGAAGAAAGTAATATTAATACGCAGTGACATTTTACTCATAAAATTATTCGTTTAAGATATGTATTTACGGAAATGAGTCACCTTGGTCGGACGTAGTACAACGATTAACAGGGGTTTCCAATACCCATTAAAAAATCCTGTCTAGAAGACGTCTGATATTTTTCAACCCAACGTAAGAAAGTCTTGGGATAATAGAAATAAAACCGTGTAATGAATGAGTCGCATTTGAATAGTTATTTAGTTTTTGGTTATCTATAATTAAGTTCCTATTATGCCTACAATACGGTAATTAATGTTTACTTTATATCACGAATTCGAATGGTCATCTTTTAATATCTCTCTGGCGATGAGACATGTCGGTAATAAACGGATTCACGAAAATCCTTCCAGTTAGACTACACGGTCCATTGCCGACCTTTTTCCTACCATCTTCGGGCGATGTGATAATATTTGGGGCTATATTTCACCGGGGACACTCAGCCAACTTTTAGACCGTTAATTCACAAGCGGGAATAAATATTTAGGGACAACGATATTTCTTCTTGTGTGCCTTATATTTTTACAGTTTCTCCTGAGAAACGATAAACTATTCAACTTTAGTAAAGCTTTATTTTAGTAACAAAATTGACAGTATGGCACAACATTCAATTTATTTATTTAGCACGATTTTATAATCGTGGTAATTTTATAATCGTAGGTAAAAAAAGTTCTTTGTGAATAAGCACATCTAGCGTTTTAAAATAAAGTAGACCTGTTTTAATTCTAAGTATACACTAAAAACATTCATACATTAAACAGCCCAATTTACTATAAAAATACAGGAAATTCCTACACAAACTCCAAGACTTAAATAGGAAGTCATTCCGCGTTTTAAGAAAGAAAAATGCAAATATTTTATTACATTTTCCTGCAAATATTCACGGGACCGTAAATATTAAGGTTGTTATTAAAAGGCGAAATGAATTAAAGGATGATAAATATATCTCAACAAGAATAAATTGAAACTGAATAATATTAACCAAGACATTTTACGTGCCATCATCATCCTACTTAGGTCCACAGCTGAGCATATGCCTCTCCTGAAAGGTTTACATAAGTCGAATCTATTACCAGAACTGAATAAAAGCTCATACATGTTAAGACATCTCAGAAAATATGTCTGAAACCTGTTTTTATTGACAAAGTTGGCAGTTATGGAGCAAACCAAATTCTGCAACGGGGTGACGAATTATGTTTCGGATTTAAACTAGTTTAGACGGTGGTTCGTGACCAGTAATAAGACACGTATAACAGAATCTATCTCAGCTCGGGTTGAATCTGAATTGGATTGGATTGTTGTCCTTCAATATATATAGGTACATATATTTTACCATCCTCCAGCATCAAAGCCACTTTTAACTGTCATTGAAAATATTTGAAGTAAACAATATTATCTTGCAGTTTTGTGAACAATAGGACAAATAATCAAAACACTATCTGCTAATTTTCCAAATTCAGACTACTTACTTGCTTTTAACAGTACTTCATAGTAACTGGCACCAAACGCTGACGAATAACGATCTCTCTAAAGCCCGGAAATATATTTATAGAAACATAATATCGGAAAATTGTGGAATGATAAATCTTCTTCCGCAAGGTAAACAGCCCCTGGATTTATGAGAATCGGCGCATCTTGATAAATAAGATATTTTATGACCTTCCCTAATATTTCTTTGAGAGACTTCGTGGAAAAATATGGATATTTTATAACTATATCTTTAGTATATATTTCTCGGGTTTATGAAGCTGTGAACTTTGATGGCGTGGCAGTAAGAAGTGAACGGAAGAAACTGTAACAACGTAATGAGATAAATTGATTTCACCTCATGGACAACATACAAATATCACGCAATATAATTTAAACTGACATGAAATAACCTCTTAGTTGAATGTTGTACTGCAAAGTAGTTGTAATTCGAGTTGTAATGTTTTTGAAATCGATTACTACACATATGAGTAGTTTTGAATCGTGTCTTAATGTATTTAATCGTTATATTATTATCTTGGAAGGTTAAATATATAACAGTCGCAATCTTTTTCGACGTCTTTTCCAGAGAAACACCTTGTTATTACAATCACTTATAACTTTTACGTTACCGAGAAAAGGTTCCCGAAATTAAGTTAAGGTACAAATTATAAATGTGGATTGATTTCAAATTATAGGCTGATAAACAAAACGACATAAATATTAACATAGCTTCTGATTGTCATTAAAAAGCAAAGTCAGCTAACCTAAAAGGTTAACATGGTTTGTACAAAAATCACTATTGCCTCGTCATTGGCAAGAAATACTAAATGTATTTTGGCAAAATTGACGAACATTTTTATGTCTGTATTTATTTAAAAATTAACTTCACTGAGGCGGAGACAAAAATATTTCGACTCCCAATTTTTTCTCCATGGCAACGTCACAATTTAAGTTTAAATTGGTAAAGTTGGACGAGGTGTTTTTTTTATTTCTCAGATTGATATTTTTAATATTCGGTCTGAAGGCATTGATTTATAACAAGCGGTTAGCGAGGGACTGTTAAAGACTTCATTGTAATTTATACGATATTTAATAATAGTAAATAGTACAATATATATGTTTGATAATGAGATCGACGACGTATTGCCGGATGGTAATATTTATTCAATATTTTATTGCTAAGAAATGGATAACTCAAAATAGGCGTCGAGTCGAAAGATTTTTCTTATCTGTGAGTGAAGTTATCTGTGAGAGTGAGTAGCATACTAGCATAGAGCAAATTCAAGATGCCGCTACTCCCATATAAATTTGCGACGAACTTTTTTCGCCGCAAATTGGCAATCAATCGTCAAAAACAGACCAAGAATTAATTGAATTATGAAATAAATAAAAAAATATTTAAAACATTCAAATCCGTAAATTGGACGATAAGTTTGGATTTTGGGCGCTAAGTTTGGATCTAAATTATTAAATGAAACTTTTTGAAACAACAACATGACCGCACCAGTCATCATAAAGAACTCTGTTGTGACTCAGAGTCTGGATATGTGCCCGGTCTATGGCAATAGACTCACCACATATTCCATACTGGGACGTAAACGTAACGGGTGAAACGTGGGAGTGTACTACACTTCTCTGCCTACATCTTCGGGAATTACAGGCGCGAAGTTACGTAATGTTACTATTATTATAAATGTATATGTTTGACTATATACATCTTCATACTAAATATATTTGGTTTGTTTTTTTCTTTCTTTTGAATTATATCGATCTTCACATTATAACATGCGGTAATATTTTTTGTAATTTATTCGAAGGCGTATGGGACGTAAACGTAACTGGTGAAACGTGGAAGTGTTCTGCATTCCTCTGCCTACCTCTTCGGGGATTACAGGCTTGAAGTTACGTTTATTCGAAGACCAGGTACAACTTCAGGAACCAATCACACACTCGGGTGTTATTTATTTCCATCTTCTTCACGCGATAATAATATCCGTATCATATATTCAGTAATAATGGGCCTATTTAATTGAATTTAATGGAAATTAATAAAATTATCCTTTTCTATCAAATTTCCAATGAATTTTAAATTTTGTTAATAATACATGCAACGTACGTGAATTGTGTATCAGAATCATAAAAGTCAAATTCAGTTTCAGAAAATCGCGTTATTGGGCACAATGGAATAAATGTTCATGAAAACTCAGTTTACTTATAAAACTAATTTGTGGCCGATGTAAACAAGTTGAGCTTCATGGCGGTTGTATTCGGAAGATTTTAGTGCCGACAATATAATGTTTCAAAGGCATTTGGAAAGACAGAGCAAAGAACGTACCTATATTAAGAAACGATGCGGCTCATACTTCTATGTTATTTTAGTGGTCGGTCCAAAGACTAAAAACTAGTCCATTGAAAGTTAATTAATTGACGCTCGATGCTCTTTAACAAGATATAGAGAATAATAAAGAATAAAATGAACGTTATAGTGGAAAATCAAACAAAAAGCGTAGTATAATACCTACCATTATGAAGAATCAAGTGGAGTAAAGAATTATAACTTATACAATAAAAACTAAGAGATACACACACGTATACAAATCTGAAAAGCATTCCTTTGTTGTCAATAATAAAGTTTAGTTTTCTGTAACGACACAGATTATAATTAAAAAAGAAATGCTAAAAATACTCAATAAAGTACCGACCAAATTAAGAGTTGGAAAATGGAATAATCTGTCCTATTCTTTTATTTTAATACTGAAAGATCTTGTTTTGCGTAATCATGAGATTACTGGAACGAATATTCGAATGTTTATTGCACATAATACTTCGTTTGTTGTATTTCTGAGATAATAAAAATAACAAATTTGAAAACGTATTTGATGAAATATGCATAATACATGTTCGGATTGCCAATCTACCGCTCAGAGTTTAGGTTTCCATTCAGAATACTTGTATTAGTAATCTATATATGTATATGTGTTTGCTTACTTGTATATGTTCATAGATTCCAACATGTATTTGTACTTTCCAAGATGAAACAAAATTACCCTTCGATTCCGGAAGTCTAAATTGTAATGCATTATGTTGATGTGTCACTAGATACTACACCGATATAGAAAGGCGGGCATTATTTTACAGGTAAGCATCATAGATGTTTCAACTAATGAAAAATAAACTTTAAAATGTAACAAAGTCAGTGGATTCGAGTAAATGTACCAATTTATTATATTTCTATAGAAACTAAAGCTTAGCTAACATTTTGAGTGCTCAAACTCTAATCCCCTGAGGGATCTAGGATTTTATGAACGGTAAAGCTTGAAGGCGCAACAGAAATGTCGTTAAATCCAATAATGCAATTGATTTGGGTTCTTCGAGTTGTCCATGACCAGCAAGGAAATAATACGTTGAAAATATACATTGTATTCTCAATCAAATATAATTTCCGTACAATAACATTTATAACGCGTTAACAAAATCAAGGATGATTTTCTACAGGGCAAGTAAAGTGCGTGTGGAGTGTTCGAAGTCAACGGTAGAATGAATCTCCAACAAGCCAGCCATACTTCCAGTAGTCTGTGTAGCATAGCTTCTAATATCGCAATTAGATTAATTTCACTAGCGCTTAATTGCTTAGATTTTCACGAAGCGATGTCAAGTTCTATAAAATGCAATAGTCACTAGAAATGCTTTATTTCAGTAGAAATTTACAACTACTCGCTGTTTCAATGCGTAAATTGTACCCGTGTGTGAGGTTTCAGTGCGAAATGAGTTTCCTATGAAAAATTTTCAATGAATTTTAAACGAATATCGTACGTAAAGTACTTTTAACAACTTGTCATAGCGCGAAGTGGTAAGCGATACATGATTTAACGAAAATATTTTTTATGCCGTTATCTGAGCAGCCGGAAGTCATATTTAAATTTATGACGTTTATTCTATGCTGAGCACGGCTTTTTCATGCATCTGTGGAAACCTCGTGTCAAGGAGATTCGTAGAGCACATTAAAAAAACATTTTTGATAATAATTGTAGTAGGTTAAGTAATATTAAGTACGTGTATATCATTACGGGTGGAGCTGGACACCTGTGGACAGCAGGGCATTGGGTAAAAGAAGCTGTGCTGAACATGGATAATATGAGCATTGCCCCTCAGGAGAGCAGTCCAGCAGTGGACCTCAATAATAGGCTGATAATGATGATGTTGATGTCATTACAGTCCCGTATTTCGCTGTTGCTGAGACGAATCCCGTAAGTGTTATGTATTCTAAGGAGCTCTTCGCTGCCCTACGGAGCAACTTTGTAATTTATTTGTGACAAGCTTCCGCTCGCATGATTTTATTTTTCTTACACACTATCTCGTAAGACACAAATTGGATGTCTCAGGAAATACAGCATATTTCACAAGAACTTATATTTTTTGCTTACTTTAGGCGATTCACAATCCGCAAATAGAATTTGTGTTATAGTAAATGTTTCATAATTAGTGTTATATCAATTTGGACAACTGTTGTACTGTTTTCGTATCAATAAACCATCATTATTTCTAAATACCATGTAATTGTCGATACTTTATTGAATGAAAACGAAGGTCCAAACATGCCTCTTGATCATTATAAAAGATTTTTTCTCAAAAAATAAGTTCCCATCGACTTCATTATTATCAAAATAGTTATTATTTTGATCATAATCTACATCGATCTCAATGTCTTGTCTTCTTGTTATTAATTTATGTCGTTTAAAAAAGGTCTCGATGGACCTTACCGCACCCCAAAGCCCCGGAAACGCCCGATCATTAAATGTCTGAAGTACATACCTAATTGTAGATCGTATTACTGTGTTAATGAGATCGCCTGCATATTCCTTACTATACTATAAAACAGCTATACTTAATACAAAGCACAATTAAAACTCAAACATAATTACTCCTATACCCACGATGACAAAGTGAAACAAGTTATCGTTAAATGAAAACCTAACCCATTCAGCGCTTTTCAACTGAAACAAAAGATCTTTCAAGAGTTCGCTACAGTTATGAAAACTTAAATATTTCTTCGCAAAAGATTTTCAGCAGAGAATGGCGATTGGGAATTTAAATGAAGAAAAAACTTGGACTAGAGCAAACGCTATTGAAATCCAATCGTGTCGAAACGTTGACATTGTTGTAAGGAGCACAGCAATGATTTACTTCAATACTCTACAAAAGATACGTGACGTACAATAACTTTATGATCGTGTCTTTTTCTTGCTTCGGTTTTAATATTTTAGTTTTTTAAGGCATTTGCTTGCATTTTGTAACATCTTTGAATATATTGGGCAACCCTGACTTATGCTGATGTACATCAATTTAAGCAACTGCAGTTCATCACTTATTTATGTAGACACTTGTTTAGATTAGGTTAACAAATATTCCACTATTCAGACTCTGTGACTCATTAGGATCCCCCAAATCAGAACGTGCTGACTCTCGGATCTATCAGACGGTTACATAAGGTCATTTTGAAACAAAATAATTTGATAAAATTTGGTTATGATACATAGTCATTTTGTTTGTCGTAATTTATAATTAAACTAAATAAATATATAACAGGATAACAGGCGTGATGTTCCGTTTTTTTTAAAATAAATATACAAACTTTCCTAAATTAAGATTTTTTTTCACAGAAGGCCCAATACAAGACTGTAAGTGAGGGTCGAATACTAAGCATTAGAGAATTTCTGCTGTATTGGCTTCCTATAGTATTAAAAACAAGAACATATTTGATTACCGAGCATAGGTAGCTCAAGGGTTGAGTGAGAAGAAAGCGTTGAGAGGAAGTCCTTAGTGTCGAACTATCGGTTAATATATCAAATATTTCAGACATATGAAATAATAACACATTGTAATAGACACGACAGGTAAGCAGGAATAGAGATATTTGGCACTCTGTGCTCTCTGCTTACCCCGCAAGGGACCCGGAGTGAGGATATGTATGTATGTAATATACAAACCGCGCTAATTACAAAATATTAAGGAATAAATAAGTACACAAACAGTTGTAGCATATGTAAGAAGGTCCGTTTAACCAGAATACATAAACATTAATTTCCTCTTTGATAATTTGGCCAACAGCTTCGCTTCCTTTATAAAGTTCCTTTATTATGTATGTATGGAAGTTGGGAGCTTCTGTAATAGCCCCTTCCTCTTCTTCTTTGGAAGTATCACTCTACGAGTCTGTTTGGTGGTAACTTGAATTTGTTATAATAACTATCAGAATATATCTCTGGTTATATTGAGTTCATTATCTTTGTTGATCAATATCTCTCTGTTTGACCACTTTTAAATATCGCACAATGCGCATGCAAAAATGCCATATTTTTAGTTATTGGTTTAGATTAAGATACTACACTTTAATAACTGACAGGTTTTATACAAAAAAATTAACTCGTAATTAACTATACTATATCATTTTCACATATGAACTTTGTATTTGGCAGGTCGAGCGTGCGTCACTCATTTGCCACCATTACGCAACTTGGTAAAAACTATGGGACGAACTTCCTTTAATTAAGTCAGAAGGTAGTTCGGCAAACATAAATAATTCCGGCTTATTGCGTCCCACGGGAACCCCGTTGTTTTTGTCTCCTATTGTACTCTGTAAAGGGGAGTTTAATCCCAATATGTTCCGGATTAGGTTTTATCGTTCCTCCAAAAATGTTACAATAATAACTGATAGACATAATAGGACATCGTAAATGATTCATAAATGTGGTCTGTTCCTTGTATAAATGCTTGAAACCATTTGAAATTTACACTTTCAATAAATGCAATCAATAAATATATTTATAATGTATTCAAAATAGCATCAGCTATTAATTATTCTCGTGGCATCCCCTAGCTCTTAGCCTGAATTTAAGCCCGGTGTATGGTAATAGGCTCACCAAAGTGGGATGTAAATGTAATTGGTAAAACGTGAGAGTGTTCTACACCTCTGCGTACCTTTACGGGGATCACAAGCGTATAGCCTGGTCCCAAGTGACAGTCTATTTATTTAGCCAATCTCAAATAAGCCTCATGTTAATTAATCACGTCAATTAATTCAGCTATGCTACCCACCTGTCATGACCACACAGTGTAAACCTAGAATTAATACCGCTGTACCCTTTATAACCTAATTAGAGCGGCGCAAACTCTAGAACATCAGAAATATAGAAGAGCCGAAGCGTAGGACAAGGAAGAACTGGATGGTGAAAATCCATTTGCACTTATAACTTGTCGTTAATTCATTTTTCTCACGTAATCTGGTTACACTATCCTGTAGCGGGTAGGATTTCAAGCGCGAAAAAATCATTACTGGATCAAACTGTGGGGCAGTTTCCCCTAATTGAGTCATTGGATAGTTTGGCAAACATACGTAATATCCATTTTTTGTACCCTTCGGGACGTTTACTCTGCTTTTTTACGTCGAGGGTTTCTACTCTCAATATAATATGCAGTTACTACAGTTAGCAATAATACTAAATATGCAGTTAACTACACCTTTACTTGGAAGGTCTTAGGATTTACGTCCCTATCCATAGCAATGAATTAGAGAAGGACAGAAGTGTAGAGAAGTATGCAAAATAGTTATGAATTCATAGGTGAACTTCGTAACTGGAACATGAAATGTTTGAGACCCACTTGCCGCTAGCACGCAACTGGATAAAACTACTGTACAAACTTTCCCTGATTAAGTCAGCCGGTAGTTCGGCAAACATAAGTAATTTCGACTTTTTGCGTCCCTCGGGAACTCGTCTCCCTAATTGTTGGTTCAAGGGCATCTCGCTTCAATAAGCTTTGGGCAATGTTTAATTATAACTTGATGAATAATATTTATTTTTGTGTTACAAAAAAGTATCCTAGCATATAATTATTTATATTATGGAGCATTGTTGTTAAAAATGGTGTTTCGATCTGAGCTGGGTGGTGATCACTCTACAAGCACAATAGATTGTTTTATACTGGTTGCATTTATATCCTCGCAAAAAAAAATCTGCTGATAAATTAAAACTAAAATAGTTATTTTTGAAACAATTCCAACATAATGGTCTTTCAAGCGCTTCGAATTGACTGTTTCGTTGGTACGAATGGTTCCAAGCGCAACTGCCGATCAGGAGGTCCTGGGTTCGAATCGCGAGTCGGTTGCTATTGGATTTTTTATCTTGAAATTTCTAGTAGTGGCTCATAGTCTGGATTTGTGCTCGGTGTATGGCCTATAGGCTCGGTGCCTATTTCATGATGTGACGTGAACGTAACTGGAGAATCATGGGAATGTAGTAACATTCAGGCAGGCAGAGG
>DWTO01005483.1:0-10709 GCA_018244755.1 Jemadia pseudognetus
GAGACCCGAGTACGGGAGGTGCCAACATTTGATGAGAGTCCTGCGAACTAGAGTGGGGCCGCAGCCAGACCCTCCTCATTACAAGTCGTCCGATATTCTAGGGTCATCTAAATGTGTTAACATTTAGCAATGTTTTAACGTATACCTTTTTTATAATATTTTAGTTTTGAAAGTATTGTATTAGTTTTATTTATTAAATTAAATATATCAAGGTTTATATTCTGTTGATGTCTTTAACTTTTATTATTCTTATTACAAAATGGTGTACCTACAAGTTACTTTGATTTCCGCAGATAAGTTGTAATATTGTCGCTTTAGGCTGATACCACTTATCCGAAACGACCACTACGTGCACTAACAGCACACATAGCAATATGTCTAGTCTACATTATCTTCCGTTGCTAATAAAAAAGTGTGACACAATGAAAATTAATCCTTATGTAACGATGGAAATGTAACAATATTATAAATATACTGTGTCTATGTAAAGCGACCTAGGCACTAGTTTAAAAAGCAGACTGCCCTTGCTCAGACCCGATCTATTTTTAAAATGTAGCTCAAGAAGTTCCAATTCTAAACCATATTTTCATCAATAACACTGCGCATGACATACCCTGAAACGTTTTACTCTCTTTGACATTGAGAAGTAAGAAGGGGATGGCCGATACCACGAGCAAGGTTCGCGCGTGCGTACAACTTATATTTAGGGGTGCAAATGTAGGGTCTGGGACGTGGTTCACGCCACTACCGTAGTACGCACTGAGTGCGGTGACAAATATAACCCAAATGTACTAGGTATTTTCCGCGTGTTCTAAATGTGATGTAAAACCTTTACAAATGAAACCTATACACGTTCGTATCGTATTTATTTGAAACTGAAGCTGTGTCTGCGTCGATAACATTACTGTGTAAATAGTAGGTGAAGAATTTCACTGTAATACTGTTTTTTTTTCCATAGTCAAATTCGTTTCTACGCTGTAATGATTCGTGATTTGAAACGTTGTTGGCGTGCGTTCGATTAATTGAAATAATTGTGAGTATTTTATGGTAATACACGTATGTATTTAGTACCTACATGTTAAAGGTTTTATAACATTAACAAGCATTGCATCGTTATTTATAAGGCAAGTAAGTTAAACAATTTCATTTTAAGGTAACTAAAAATCGTCGAATGTTCATTAGCAGACATGAGTTAATTTTCAATCAATACAGCAAAATGTAATATACGAGTAAGCGAAATGAACTGCGTTATACCTGGATGGAGCATGCCAATGAAATCTGGGAAGAATAAAAATATTTAATGTAACGTTTGCATACAATCGACAAATTGTCTATTCATTTACGTGGTGATTACTTTAAACTTGTTTGAAATATTGTTTTCGGTCAAAACCCACTGTTTTCGTCACCACGTTGTCACGTGGTTTCGTGAATTTTTATTTATATTATACCCAATTGCTTAGTAACGTATGATCTAATTAATTTCAACTATTAAGTATCCATTATGTTTTTAATTTATTTCTTTTAATATACTTACCAATACAGACTTACTAATATATTTTTCTGAAAAAGCTCCTGTCACATTATAGAAGTACATAGAGTGTGAAGTGCTGGGATGTACTGAAAAATCATAGACAGTTCTGTTAGTTTCAGTTGTCAGCTGTCGTACAACGCGTCGCAACCAACAGCAAAATTATTTCTTCTTTCATAATGTTTTCTATTATTAGATATTTCGCGGAACCATATTTCAATAAGATGTGATTCGCAAAAAGCCTGTAAATATCCGATTAATGACGGTAAGAAAGCTATTGTATCTGTCCATAAATGTGTATGTATCTCATACAATACAATCAAAAAATGTTTATACCTGGACGCTATTATGAAGGTGTAGCAACGCTTAATATTCCAGTGAATCATAAGTCATATGTATAGTACAAAAAACGTATAAATCTATAATAATAAACTTAAAGCTCTTAAACTTAAACTTTTAAAATCAATATAAAAACAATTTGGTTTAGAAATAGCGTTCGGCTGCGACTGACACATTAAATATTAAAACAATTTTTTTCGACACGTTCAATCCTAAATGGCTTTGTAATTACGTACACTTCTTCATAAATGCCACCCTACCGTTTGCTACTTAAATAAGACTGTTTGTTTCGCTTTTTAATATATTTTCGCCCCCAACTTTTGGACCTCCAAGTTCATTGCTGCCGCAATTATGCACCCCTGGTTTACATATTTAACTTTTTTATCGCAAGTATTGTGCCTAATGAGCAAACTCAGCATTCATTTGGTTAATGGAATACTTCAATATGTACTGCTAAAGTCAAAATGTAATGTATATTAATGTATTGTAAGGTCAAATATCGGAAAACTAAAGCTGCAGCTCTATTTTACAGTAAAGAGTAATGTCTATTTAATGATGATGAGTACCAATTTCATGACACAATTGGTTGTCCTTTGTAGAAAACGTACCCATCGTTTCGGCTGAGCAATCAGATTTGTATATTGATTGTAGTGGTCATACATGTAAGCTGTTCATCATCATTATCCTATTGCAGTCCACTGCTAGACATAGGTCTCCCCTGAGGGATGTGTATATAACCTGTTAGTCTGTTACAACATACTTAGTATGAAAACGGTAGCTTAGCGACACTAATCTCTATGTATGTATGTATTAAAACCAGTGTCGTATAGCCGTCCTTAAAAGTTTAAAAAAATCCAATGACTATTTACATTTATTACGTAATGTAACGTAAATATCATGAAATGAAAAGTCGTCAATTCCTTATCCCTCGCGAGTAGTATGGCATGAAACCTGAATGACTGGACTTCAAGCACGCAACCCATTCAACTGAACACAGTCCCGCGCTATAAATAGAAATTTACTATTAAAAATAGTAATTTTTACTAATTGTATTTGAACTTGTGACACGGTCATTTTGTTGTGAAGTCATATTTATATAATGGAACGCTCTCTATTTAAGATACCCATCGTTAGGGCGACCCTTGCAGCATTTTAATTTAACCTTCTGTTATATTAGGTAATTTTAGTTGAAGCAACTATATTTTTGCTATACATATTAAGTTAAATGTTTATGTACATATATACTGACATAGATATTTTTATACCCAAATACAAAACAAACACTTATCCTCCATCACAGAAACTTTTATCCCAGGTAGGAATTAAGCAGCGCAATAAGTGTATGCTTTTTTTATCGCATAATATTAAAAATGGATCACCAGCGCCAATTATTATTGATAATAATATAAACCATTTCGCACAACGCGCTGGAAACGTGGGTTATAGAGATCGCAACAAGTACCTAGGCATTATGTTTAACATTCAGTATTTGTTTTGCAATTTGCATGTTAGTTGTTGTACTACATATATTCACCAGATATTTGGTCATGTTATGATATGTACGTGTGCACGTAGAGACAGTATGCGATTTATTTGTACACGACCCGCGCGGACGGTCGCTCCGTTCACGGTACGTATGATACCCGCATAATACCGCTGAATGGTTCCATTAAACTTGAACGTGCTCATCAAATATTAAAATATTTACTAAAAAATTATCCGTTCATAACGATTTCCACTTAGCAAATTTAAATTTTTTTGCAATAATATTTTAATAGTATTTTTTTGTCGTTTTCATTCGTTACGTCTTATTGTTTGGTGTTATCGTTTTTGTTCGTCGCTTAATGCCAATATAACTAAGCACATGTACATATAGCTATACAAAACGGATAATATTATATATAAAAACATATTTGCTCTATGATCTGTTAATTATCATTGTGTTGTGTTTACTGTGGCCTGAGCCTAATGATTGTAATTAGTCCATAAACCAACTCGTACGCACTCTTATCACAGTTGGTAAGGTACCGCACTATCGTATTGTTCTCCGCGCGTCAAACGAAAAACTTCATTATGTTGTTCGTTATTAGTATCATGTATTACAAAAGTGTTTAATTCCTTGCCTTATATTCTCCAATGGTCTGTTTCAAGGTACGACGCTGATCTGCAATACCCCGCTATAATGTCAAAATGTAAGTAGTTTTAATTTGAACGAAGTTTATTACAGAGTATGTTATATTGTTTACATAGAGTAAAAGGAATATGTTAATATTATTGTTTTTTAATGCAATAAGCATAAAATGTTTTATGTATTTATACATAAATACGATTATATTAATTGTATTCAGACATAACATTAAACCATTAGAAATACATTAGTATGAGCCCTTTTCCCTACTACTTTTTTTGTATAAGATTGGATCGTACGTATTAAATTAACTGCCAAAATGTATATAACTTTAGTACGCGGTATAGTAAAGTATACTGGTAATAAATAAACTGATGTATCGCGATCTCTACCGCCCACACACCTTTCTATCTACTTTTAAATATAATTCATCTTTTACATTGACAATAATTTAATCTTGCGACCAATCACGCCTCGTGTATTAGTTTCTCCGCCTACCATATAATTACTTATTTAGTAATATTAAATCTTTGTAACGAATTTCTCAATTTATTAAATTAATTAATTGTGACTCAACATATAATACGATTATGGTGTATCTTTAAACTTCTCATAAGAGGGCAGTGTTGTTTCGTAAGAGAACATTTAGGTAATGTTATGTTATTGAATATTATAATTGCGTCTTCTTGAGTAAATTATGAACACTATAGATACATAATGTTACATCGAGTATTTACTTTAGATATAATGTACCTCTTCCATGTTGTATACAATAACTGTATGGCTTTTATTGAAAATATTCACTAGACAAGCCGTATAAAATTAGTCAGTCCAGTTAGAAAGCAGATGGTTTTGAAATGAGCAATTATCCGGCTTCTCAAATAAAGGAAGTTTGAAGGGTGTCAGAACGCTCCGTCCATTTTACAATAAAAATATTTAAGTCCAGGACGTTGCGGAAAATATGGTAATGAATGTGTTTTATTCAAGCCGAATGAGAGTCAAAACGGTTGCAGACAGGACGCCGACGCAATGCGGCTGGCTAGTCCAAAATGTAGGTACTAAAAAAATGTATTGGTACACGTATTTTCTCGTAAAATCGAGAAACAAGACCCTGATTTTATTTTACTATTAGGAATGTGTGCCAGGAATATCTCAGACATGAAGTGATTTGGTACATATTAACTACAAGCATTCAAACTGAATTGTTGCTAAAAACAGAAGAATATCCGCACCGTTGCCTTCTTCACGTTTATCGATTATTTCAGGGATAAAATAAAAATGTACTAGCTGTCTTTTGTTTCTAGTATTGGTAATATAAATTTGTTGGATATACTAGGCTCGATGTCGCTGGGCAAAGGGCTCAATCGAGGTTAGTCTGTCTTTTTAAGCCCAAACTAGTGAAAATATGAGAATTTACAAAATTAGTAAATGATTCTATTACAATCTTTGGTGCTTAAACGACTATTCTGACGGGACAATGTTTCCCAAAATTTCATTATACGAATATTGATATCGTTAGTACAGCAATAGATATCTCTCTGTACCAGAGATAGATAGCGCACTTCACTGCGGACATCTGAAAACCTGTTTTATTTTTTATTTATATGTCTCGTGTGTTTTAAACCTTTTAAGAAAACTGTAAGCCATTTATAACTCACGACTCAATGCTATTGTTAAAAGTTTTCCATCGCTTTAGGTTTTCATTATCATAAAGTTTTGTAATTTATTACATAACGTTTATACACGTTTCTATGAATTTTATAGAGGAACCATATTTGATTAATACGGTAAACAAGGGCAAAAGGGCTAGAATCGTAAATAATGTACCCGTCGTGTCGCAATGCGGCCCAAACTTCATTCAGGAAGTCACGCTAGTTTGCGTATTTCTCGTTTTAGATAGATAACAGTGGACGTAACAAAATATAGGAGATACACTTGTACATCTTTGTTGCGCAGAAAATTACCTCATTTTAGAGTTTTCTGTAATGTACTTTAAGACGTGTAAAGCGTACCAACCCTGACTTGGTCGGCGTCAGCAAATTATGGCGTTAGTCCTTATCGTTCTGCGAGGGAAAACGCTGACGATGCGACGTTAAATGGTTATCGATGACGGCGCCATTTTCACCTTACATTGACTATACCAATATATCTATTTATTGCAATAAGTATTGTGAACCACAGACATATGTAATTAGCAGAAAAAATGGATGTTTACATATTATGTAAATTGTCTATGCAATACAAGAAATTCCTCACATACGTTGATTTCATATAAAGAATAAATTTATGTGTCATCCACTTTCCATGTCTCATCCGGTGTTGCTAACATTAATCCAGGATTTTCGTAACATAAAAAGCAAGACAAAATTTTAAATCAATCCCAACTTATTACATAAAATTTCAAAATCATTACTTTTATATCAATCGTCTCAGTCCTTCCAATTATAAAAAAGAACTTTCGGTCTTCGAAAGTAGCAAGCGGAAACCCTAAGTACAAGGCTGTCGCATGTTTCGTGGCACTACCCATAAACATAGTTAATAGACGATCGATATACCTGTGACTGGTATTTAATGGCGTAGGGTGAGCTGAGTCATCGTTGGGCACGGCTAAGGGTTACCGCACACGAAAATTTCGTTGCCCAATATAACTTTATTAGCGAAACTAACGACTGCGATGTGTTACTAGGATACGGTGACGTAATTAAAATTTCTTTTAAACTAGGTCCCAAGTGAGTGGCGTCACAGGTTTACGGAGATTTAGTGTTGTTGTAGCTTAAAATTAATTACATTATCGCAGTCACAAGTTTGAGAAACCTATGTGCGGATTAACCAGTAATGTGTGCAGAAAAGTAAATTTGAGAGGAGTGTAGTACACTCCCACGTTTCGCAGGTACAATTATGTCCCACTATGGAATAGGTGGTGAGCCTATTGCCATACACCGGGCACAAATCCAGGCTCCGAGCTTCTACTAGAAAATCGAAATTAGAATAATTCTATAGCTCCCGACCCGGGAATCGAACCCAGGGCCTCGTGATCGGCAGTCGCGTTGGCAACCAATACGACCAACGAGGCAGTCACAGTAAATATTAATTGTAGGCAACAGTTACTTCCTTCAATGTATTTACACTTCAGATGTATGACATTAAATTTCCAGTAGAAATGTAGTGAACGGTGCATTTATTGCAATACAGACGCGTTGTCGGAAATCATGGAAGAAAATTGATTGACCAGGGCGGAGAGAGTGAGCTAGACTTGTTCCGACTTTCTATACCTGCTACTTTCACGTCATAGTCGGAATCGTTTGATATATAACATAGTTTACTGTTATATCACGTCACAATTTTTTAAGTTGTAATGGATTTTTTGTACTTAAAATTCCTAGCAGTAGCATTGAGTCGGGATTCGTGCCCAGTGTACGACAATAGACTGATAATTATATTATATAATAATATAAAAAATATTTCTATTGGGATTATTGATATACATAATTATGTTCAGTTAGCGTTATTACTGAAATTATTTTGAGTACCACCTATTCCATAGTGGGACGTAAACGTAACTGGTGAAACGTGGGAGTGTTCTATACTCCTCTGCCTACCTCTTCGGGGATAACAGGTGCGATGTTACGTTACATTATTTTGAGTAATGCCGGAAATTTGCCCGCAGATCAGCACCGTGTTTTGAATAATAATCTGAGCTTAGAGTGCATAATAGTAAAATCGAGGTACAGACAAAAAGAGTAAAATAATAGTTGTAGTTGTACCTAGTAACACAGGATTTTCAATACAGTGCTGGTGCCATTGTAACTTGTTTGTTACTATTGTTTGAAATATGTAGAAAAAATCAACATTGTACAACTTACGATATGTATGTTTACATAAGCAGCAGCTTTTACTAAACGAGCAAGAACTCTCTTTCCTAATTTTCAAATTCAAAATTTATCGACAATTTAATGAGCTTGATATAACACGTCATTTAATAACAAACCATGTTCAATATGACGCTTGTAAACTCTACATGTGTAAAAACTATAACAATGACGTGACGAAGGCCACGCGACTCTGCGAAGTTTGTTTTCGCGAGCGCCCAAATGATTGGTTGGTCATTGCACTCGGTACAATTACGCTTGGAACCTCGTTGTCGGTCATCGCGGAACGTGCACCGGGTTTGTGGGTCACGCCAACCGGATCTGCAGCTACTGATACTACCTACTTCGCTGAATAACTGATCCGGAGCTAGAATGCCTGGAAGTGGTCGAATGTCAGTGCCAAGTGCGCCGTCTCGCCTTACTTCGACAGTAACATAAGAGACATCCACATTTCAAACTGAGTCTCGTACGTTAAGACTTCATTAAAGTAGGTTGCCATTAAAATGCCTGGCAATTATTTTAAGTCGGCCATATTCTCAGATTCCGTGAACCGGGTCGACAGGATGAAGTCGCATGATAAAATAACGTTTTAAAAAACGTCATCTTTACAATGTTTCAAAAACGCATCGTCATTCTTCTTTAATTATGTTGTCATTTATAAATAGGTTTCGAGGCATTTAATATTTTATGTAGTAATTATTATTTCTACATTAAGGCACAGTTTTGTTTCCGGAAAATAAGTTTTTCAGTTACACGCTTTACTCTAAATTAGTTTGCATCGTTTCGTTCTAAAAGGTGTGCAGTTGTCAAGAATGTCGGGTTTTTTTATCTTACTAAACACGAAATGATACAGGTTATTGTTCAGAAGTAACAGTATAGCTCACTTTCATTCATATACTTGATACTATCCGGTTTTCTATTAGATACTTTGTGATGTTAAAGTCGGGCTTTCCGCGTGCTTGTTTACACGTACCTTCATCGTGCAAAGTAAAAGGCTCAAGAAAAAAAAATGAAACTCAGTTGTTAAACATGATCAACGCATTGTCATTACCCTTGTAAGGAAGTTAATTCATATTAAAAACGGACAATTAAGTAGCAATTATATTCATATTCCATCTCGATATTATCACGTAAAGTGGCTTCACTTAAAATACCTGAAAGATTAAAAATTGCTAGTGTGTATTAAATATATATATACATTTCCACTTGAGGTATTTGGTAAATAAATACCCAGAGATAATAACATGTATTTAAATATTTAAAGCTGATTATTGGCTCGTTCACTTTAATCAGTAATTCTTTATTTATGAAGTGCGCATAAATATAAACATCGTATAGTAATTTTGAAACTCATTTTATTTTGCAATATTAATTCGGCATTGAAATTTGAAGACTTCCGAAATGTTTCCCTCACTGATTTCAAACACGTTTAAAATGCAGAATAATATTATAGAGGTTGTTACATTTACTTTAAAAAATATATCGTTAGTATGTATCGTAGGTATCATAAAACTTGCTAAAAAATTGTATCAGCTCACGAACAATCCGGCTGTTTATATTATTACAATGTTCAAAAAATATTTCAAATCTGTTGTTATATGAATAAGTCGTATAATCAATAGAAAATTCTAAGTAACAGCCACATCGAGATTATCTAATTCCATAAGACGTCAGGCCAAAATCTCAAGATGCTGAGTTCATTGACCTCGCGCTCGCGCCGGTCCTGCCGCGGTGATATGATTCGATAGATAACTGTAAAGATATTTTTTATCATCAACACATCGAGACTAAGAATTTGATTCGCGACCACACTATTTCTGCCGACCGTAACTATAGTGTTTGTTCTGTATGAATCTGACGTGCAAACCCGGGGTATACTCTATTTACTTAATCAAAATCAAATATTAATACAATAATCTAGACAGACAATACATTTTTCCTTTCTACGATTTCGTAGTAATGCAAGATTATGTTAGGTATTATAGTTTTGGTTTCATTAAATGCAGGCCAACTAATGGTAGTTATTATCCGTCTCAACCACGAAACAACTAAAGGCATAGATAAAGTTAATTACAGTTGCGCTATTGCCTGTATACATATTATATATCCTGTAAAGCTATCGTAATTCTTGGTGTTGCTTCCTCAGTCGGCGGATCCTGCTACTTTCAAGACTTTTCGTAATTCTAGTGGATACAGTAATCGCGGGTATATTATTTCCAAGCCACAGTTTTTTATGGATCATTTTGATTTTTTCAATCGTATTTTCTGCGGATGGTCAATGGCTTTATATGGCTAAAAATATGGACCTGTATTGCTATAAATACGGCTTTATTTTGAAATTGTATTCATATTATGTAAAGCGTAATAATTGGCAATTATATACATACCACCGTGTAGTGAATATACATGTTACCGTAATCCTCGTGGGTATCCGTCAAAAGTAGAAATGAGAATCTCTTAATGATATAGCGTTACTGTACGAGTAAGTTTTGTTTATCATAAGCGTTTCTCTTTTCATCGGCGAACGGTGTCGGAAACGGTACATTTTTTACGATATTCCTAAATTGGTAACTGTGTTCTGATGAGGGAGAGAACGTAGCTCTTTATTTTCTCTGTATTAGACATAATTTTTTTTAGACAAGCATGTGTAGATTTGTACCAGTTTGGAATATGAGCCGTACTTTTATTGGCTGTGCAAGGGAGCTCGAGTTTGATTCTCGGATAGGCAGGTATTTTAATGGTAACTTCACGTCTGTAATCCCCGAAGTGGTAGGCAGAGGAATGCAGAACACTCCCACGTGTCACCGGTTACGTTTACGTCCCATTATGGAATAGGTGGTGAGCC
>DWTO01005484.1:0-10709 GCA_018244755.1 Jemadia pseudognetus
AGGATAGAGCTATTTGGCACTCGGTGCTCTCTGCCTACCCCGCAAGGGACCCGGCGTGATGATATGTATGTATGTATCTTATTACTTCTGGATTGTTTCCTAACTAAAGCAATTTGCCACACGTTTTGATGAGGTGTAAAATATACCAACAAGGATTATATGACATATTTATCTACCATTTCGACTTTCCATTGAGACATGAATCCTTACAAAACATCTACAATTTATATAAACACATTCAAGTATCTCAATTCATCAATGCCTTTGACTCATGTATCATCAGCATCCTCAGGACACAAGATGCTACACATATAAATTATAGAGACATATTGAATATCCAGATTCATCAATGCCATTGAATATTGTACACATCAAATCAAAATATTACTGACCTGATCTTCCACCATGCTGGAGGATATGTCGTACAGTTTCGCCACACACACGGCGGCGGTCTTCCTCACATAAGGATCCTCGTCCTTGAGGCACTTTCGCAACGGTTCACACAAATACTCAGTGATCTTGTCCACACGTATGCATCCCATCGTCCTCACTGCCAAGGCCCGTATCAACGGGTTGGAGTCTTCGCAATCCTGCCGGCGTGTCAACGATGTATGTTGTTGTATTGTGTAAGGGGGAAAACAGAAAGCAACACATCAATCAAATGAAGCAATTCGACTATAAGCACTGGCGGTGTCGGCCTGCCCATTTGTCATGTTCTAATTAATCAAAGCTTTCCCATATTGAATTTAAAAAATCCAATTAAGGACTCAGATAACTGAGGGTCAATAGTGTAATATAATGTTACAGATTAAATTTAACATGTAATTATAGCACTGAATATTATTTTTTTAAAATTTAGTAATTATAAATAATAATATAAATGCTGACTGTGACACCAACATTATATTCAATATTACATGGCCCCGGTTTTAAATCACATTTTTACTCTTATATGGATTTTTAATCAATTGATATTCTTGAAACTAAAAGAAAACTACTCATATTTCAACAAAGATTACAACAGTAACGTTTAACACAACTACCTAAATATAATTATTAACATCACATTATAATTAATGAAACAGATAAATTTTATTTTTACACATTAAATATTTACACATTGTCTCTTTATCAGTACAAAGTATATTTCAAATAGCAAATGGACAAGCCTCCACACAATGATATATATAGGAACAGAAATAGCTGATGTGCTTCTATTTTGGATAATATAATGAGGCATGGATTATAACATGTAAGTTATTTTCACACTTTAGCGAAGTTCTCTATTAATTGATATCAAAAACTGATTTTATGTAGATTTACACATCTGTGTGCTAGTGATGTATTATTTAACTATAGTTCCATAGAGTAAATTTATAGAATATAATATATTTACAGGGAATAGTATTTTCAAAATAGGTTTTTATCAATATTCTGCAGCAGGTGCTAATTGAATTACCTTCAGTGGTAATTTAATTCAATGGAAAAATTTACATTTATAATGTGTAAATCTACAGATAGATGAATCGAGTGGTTTCTTGGATCATTTGATTACCTTAACAAGCTGGTATGTTGGTAGATCCTTCCACCCGTCATTTTACCGTACAGAAGACATTAAAACGATAAAAAAGACAAGTCACACACACACAGATAGCTAAACTACTCTTATATAAATTAATATCTCAAATCAATATCAATATTCTAAATATCTTGTATTTAAATTACATGCTACACTGTAAAAAATTTATGTTATAAAAGGATTCCTATAATTAATATAATATTATATTAAGTAATTATATATAATATAAAAATATATTACCTATAACACTTTGAATGCATTAATGCTATGCAAAAAAATGTTAATAATACTTATGTCACAATATATTCCAAAATGGAATATTGATTCAATTTAAAATAATATATAATCCTGCCATTATATTGGTTTAAGAGTTGATCAATATTGTACATGCAAAAGCAAAAACCAACCCAAGGGGATTAAAACCCTAATTGGTTACTCACAGTGGCACCAATTGGTGGCACTTTGATAGCTGCATCCACAACTTTATTTATGTAAAGACTGCAAATTCTCTTTAGAAACTATTACCATCTCAATAAACAGTAGCACTTTATTTACTATAATTTCATAATAAATAATTTTATATCACTGTACAGTTACATAACATCACCAATATGATGTTAGTAAGTGTATCACTTACATGAAGTACAGTTGAACAAACAGTTCAATAGCCAACAATCAGCTTGCACCATGTAAAAGAATATACATGGAAATACACTCCTCACTTTGCAAATTTCCAATTACATATTGTTGAGTTTTAAATAAATTACACTAATGGAACCCTATTATGCTGAGTGTTATTTACACCAATCATATTGAAAAGATACTTATATTGTAAAATATGGCTTATAGCTAATGGGGGTGTAACACATAACTTCTGTGCAGTAAGTTAAGGACCTTTTGCAGCTGTCATAAGTGCCAACATATGGTGTTAAGGCTAATATGTGTTGTGTGTTCAAATATATTGGATTAGTACATACCTTGACAAAAGTATTGACAGCCATAATGGCCATATCTGGCTGTGACTTAGCATAATTCATCAGGTACAGATAAACGAGTTTCTTGAGTTCCAGGTTGTCTGTTTGCATGCAGTTTACAACATCCGGGAACAGTGCAGAAACATCCTTGCCTACTGTCATAGAGGCTATCACCTATGGGAATTACAAGTGAAAACCTATAGGAATCTATCATGTACTGTCAGTCATGGCTGTTCATACTGATACATGATATTTCACTGCGAATCACAGATTCGCATTGTTCTAGCTAGTGGAAATTCCAATATGGGTGGACCTGTGCTATCCAAAGAAATATTCTTATACGATAAATGTAACTTTAATTTGTAACTGTATAACTTTATCTTTTATTTAAGTTTTAATAAACATAAACGTCTGTTAAATGGTAAATCTATTGACGATGGAAAGTAAATAATTATCATAAAATTTATACAACTTTTATAACATCGATTCTAACATAAAAAAACGAGTATGACTCATTATACAGACACTTCTATTAATTCAACACCTGATAGTGGTAACGCAAAGAAGAAGGATTAAAACAACGCCTTCGAGGCTTAATATTTATTATTAGGAATTTCAAAACATTTCACCTTTTTGACCGCCTCCTTTTTCTTCTCCTTCTTGTCACTGTTGAGTTCAGATTTCAATTCGAAGATTTCACCTTTCTTCGTAGTCGTGAAATACTTGGAGTCCGTCATTTTGGTGATTTAAATAAATCTATCGAAAACAAGTCACCAGAACTTAGCTAAGGCTTCTATTATTCCGCAAGTCTTTAAAATCGATCGGTGCAACAAATTTTCAAGAAGAAGAATAATTACCTCAAAAGTACAGGTGCAATCAAAGCTTTACTGGTTTAGTTCATAAAAAGTGTTATAACAACTTCAGTTCCACACGATATACAAGTGTATTATACTAAAATATTGAACAATATTCTACAAAATCGGAAATTACACTATTGACACTAACTGACTGAAGGGGCGTAATAATTCATAAATATTTTACATCTGTGACAGTGAGTGTTGCCATATGCATTAATTACGTGGCGTGGTACGTGTTAGATTAATTTAATATTGCAAATAATAACTAACACTATTAGCACAATAACAATACTAGTCTCTCTCAAAAATAAATAAATTGAATACTTTTGTCAATGGGATACATAAAAATAGTATAATTTCCATAGATATAGCATTTCTAAAAAGGTTTTGTTCCAGCCTTAGGACTAAATGCTAATTAGTTTTCATTAGGTCCCATACGGGGTAGGCAGAGAGTATCGAGTGCAAAATATTTCTATCCTTACATACCTGCCGGTTTTATGACAGTGTCATTCTGCCGACCGTCGAATTACATCATTATTATTTAAATCAAAAAAATTTAAAGGACAGTTTACCTTTAAAATGTCTGAAATATTCTTGATTATTTATACTTCAAAACAATTGACCGCTTCTTGATATATCCAATTATCTGAAGATTCTTCACATAAATAACATCACGCCCGTAATCCCCGAAGATGTAGGCAGAAGAGTATAGTACACTCCCACTTTTCACCAGTTACGTTTACCTTCCCACTGAGAAATAGGTGGTGAGCCTATTGCCATATACCGGGAATATTTCTAGACTCCGAACAACAACTAGAAAATGTAAATTAGAAAAAATTCAGTAGTGCTCGACCCGGATTTTGAAACCAGGAACTCCCGATTGGCAATATTTTTCAGATAATAGAATTAATGGGTAAATAGAGTCCTAAGGCTCAGAAATATTGTAGTCCCCGTTCTATCCGAATTATATTTCGCCTTGTAATAAATTCTAACTTGTATGTGCTATTATAATTAATTTAGTACATCATTTTCAATTTTATTCATTAACTTCATAAAGTTATTGCTGGATTACTGCAATCATACATAGTCCAACAGCATCGTCCAAATCCCCTAAAAGTTAGACACAGGTGTGTACTACACTCCAATCATGAATAATTTGAAATAAACACAATTTGTGTATACTGTATTAGGGAAAAAAAACAATTATTTATATTATTAACATATTATAATCTTGATATTATTCTTTTACATTTATCTAGTTTTCTTACAGAACTACACATAGGTGGTATAATTATATTCTTTCAGTAAAATATGTGGATATTATCCTCATATTTCACTCACTTCCCAAAAAATGCAGTCAGAAAATGTCAAAATTTTCCATTCATACCAATATATCAATGTAAATATAGAAAAAAATTATAAACTGTCAAATCTAAATAAAATAAAATCTAGAGATTCAACTATAATATTTACTCAAAACAAATCATCCTCTGCATAATACGAAATAAATTATGTAATTAAAATCATACTAAATTCATGTCAAAGAGAACAACATTAGAAAATTTTATTTGCAATAACGAATCATTTATCATCATAGAATTAACATTATCATGACAGAAATATAAAATATATGTATACATTTACATTACAACATGGAAAATAGAATATTTCTAGTCCACCTGAACAAGAAACTCTTGTATTTCAAGTTTTTGTCGCATTATGGCAGAGAGAACAACCTCAGTGTTGCACACAATGTTTAATGTTTTCTCTGACTGCAGCAAATAATACACAAGATGCAAGTCATTCGGTACCGTTAGCACGAGATAGCTGAACGGTTTTTGTGTGTGGATTTCTTGGATGGAGACAAACGAACGTCTATTCTTCTCGACCTTGCCACCGCAGAGCTCAATCATTTCTGTTAATGTAGATTTCTGCGGCGTCACACACGGTGTTAGGTAGAATGTCATTCCTTCGAATAGCTTCCTTCTTTGTTCGCCGCACAATAACACCTCTGAGACATCACAATGGAACTCTTTTGCGAATGATTCATCCCGCAAAAGGTATTTAGCTTCGTCGGCGAATTTATTCAGTCGTTGACTCTCTAGAACCCACTCGGAGGTGAGCAAATGCTTGATAGTGGTGAGACAAGTCACCAGTTTGGCTGTTCGGACCAATTTCTCCATTATCAGATGTGTTGCCTCAGCTGCTGATGTTACAACGAGACCACCGAGTTGTCTGTAACAAAAATGAACGCTATAATACAAAAGAAACTCCTAATCATAATTCTAAACATAATACAGATTTAAATTTATTGTACCTACATTCTGTATAATACCAATAAATTCTATAAAACCTAGAATTACTATCAGCAACTAAAATTGTCACATTTATTATGTTAACCTGAATTCATTTTATTAATGTGCAAATTTACCAAGATTAGTGGACCACCCACTCACAGATATCTATCTAACCGCCCCATTTTCCCTCAGGGGTAGGCAGAGAGTACTGAGTGAGTGAAAAATATCTCTGTTCTTACAGACTTGCAGCGCTTCTTGTACGTTTATCGCTCTCTTCACACATGCACGCCGGTTTCTGAGACTTTTAACTTCCAAATCAGCCACTATCTTTTGATCAAAGTAGATGAGTCTTAGGGTCCCTCGGCACCTGAGTCCATCTACATTCGCATTGTATATCTACTTCGTCATTCTTTCATCAGCATTCTTACAACATTGCCGAACCTCCGGAGCATACCTTTTCTCATTCTTACATCAATACTCTCTTTCATACAAAACTTCAATTCAATTATATTCAATTTTCTTATTATTTTTGTATATATAGAGCCAGGTTTTGGACATATATGTATATATAAGTTAAGCATGTCAATGTTGAACGCACAAAGATTAAACAATAATTAAGTAACTTGGAGATATTCTTGTAACATAAGCGACACTCTAGTCGGCGCCAGCGGGGCGAGGTGTGCCAACTGACCGGACGACGGCGGCAAGGCGCGCGGCGTCGTGCGGCGCCATGGCGGAGAACAGCACGCGCGGCGCCAGGTGCAGCGGCGGCGGCTGCGGCGGCGGCAGCGCGGGCGGCGGCGGCTCGGGCGGCTCCAGGCGCGGCCGCTTGGCGCGCCGCCCGCCCGCCGCCGCGGCGCTGCGCTTGGCGCGCTCGTGCGACTCCTGCGTTATGTTTATCGGCATCTTCCACGCGTCTGCAAACCGTTACCAATATAGCGTGTTATATCTTAACCTATAAATCGATGTTATTTCAATGTCAATTACGTTATAAACACACATTACAACATAATATACAGAATAATGTTAATATTCCATAATTTATTCTAATTATTAATGTTAATATTCCTTAATTTATTCTAATTATTATTACAGAAAGCACTTCAAAATGTTTCATTTGCATTATCATAATAAAACAAAATTAGTAGTGCCATGACTAGTGTGCAAATAATGTCAAATTTCAATACTACATTGTCAAAATAAAATATGTCCAAATACAATACTGCACTCATAACATTTACTTAGGTTAATGGTATAACACTTACTCATTAGATGTGAAACCAAACTGTAGTCCATCCTGAAAGGACTGGCCAAATTGAATTGTTGGTACTTGGCATTTTCAATCTGCTGAAGAAAATTTCAAGTTAATATTGCTTTAATGCCTACAATAACAAACCGGACAAACAACACCGAATCAGAATTAAAAGTATTTATATTTCTTTTAGATTTAAATGAGTTAGAAAAATAGCAACACTTTTATTTCGTCCACACCACAAACAAAACAACCAACAATTACAACAAGACTTAAAAACTAACAATACTAACGAGTAAATTAATTAAGTATATAATATATGTATTTATGGACGAAAATGGACCCATTCAGCCTTGGACGTAGATCACGATGTCCGCTGATTTTCAGTGGAATCCATTGTTAGTGGAGTCCGACCAAGTGTATAGACCGATGCCAGAGAGCCATATGAAAATATATTGTGTATGATATATATTTCCAATTGTACAATAGTAAAACCATATTCTCATCATGTATGAGAGGATGTAAGTTAGGTTGGCACGGTGGAGTAGAGCGGACCTGAGCGAGGGCGGTCATATTGCCGAGCAGCAGGTCGGTGAGCCAGGCGGCGCTGACGACGGGGATGCCCCACTCGCGCGCGCGCCGGTACTTGTGGCCCTCTGCGCGCTTGCAGATCAGTACCGTGTTGTCGCGGCTCATGTACGGGGTCAGCTGGGGAACATTGTTCAACAAAATTGTGTAGATTTTGAGGGCTTGCAAATACATATTTGTATTATACTGAGGGCGATTGAACGATTTGAATAATTCAGATAATCTTTTATATATTCTGGGGTGATTTACTCTGCCACTAATGAAAAATATTTACAATTATGGATTATTTTAGGTTAGACAACAGTTTTCACCTTGGATCCTAGGTGTCTCAGAGAGCAGGCCAACCGGCGCCGTTCGTCGCGCCGCCAGCCGGAGAGCGAGGCTCGGTGGTGCCTGGCGGGCCTCTCTCTAGGCGCGTGCATGGAAGGCAGGTGCAGAGCTTGCCACGGCGGTGCTACCCCGCGGCGCTCCATCGCGTCCGAGAGCCAATATGCGGTCACACAGCGCTTGGCGTCGCGAAGAGCCTGGCATGTACATATTGCTTATCAATTAATTAAAAAATAAAACTGTTCCTAAATATTGTACGAAATATTGATGCATGTCTCAATTTGTATTACTTGTATAAAATTTCATATCAACAATTTTAAATTCGAAACCACGTTACCAAATGTCGGGCTTCAACACAGTAGCGTTTTATCAATTTATTATATTTGTGTGTACGCGTGTGCACGTATACGCGTGCGGGCGTGCGCGCGCGCGCACCTGCATGACGACGCCGTGGCGCTGCGTCTCGCACAGCACGTGCGTGACGCGCGCGCAGTACACGGCCTCCACCTCGCCGCCGCGCCGCTGGATGGCCTCCGCCCACTTGGCCACGCGCTCGCCGCCCATCGACTGCTGGTACTCCACCTGCCATACGTCAGAACTATGACAACTAGGGCCAACCATCGTTATTTTGGTGAGGTAAACGAATTCATAAATGATTAATATACTACTATGAATATGGATGAAATTCGACGATGGGACTCAAACACGAACGTATTGATCAAATTTTTAAAATACGTCGATAACGTAACAAAATTATATCTATATCTTAGATTCCCTTCCACATGAATTACGATTTAATTTAGTTACAATTGTTACCTGGATGTCTTCGAGACACAAGTATGCACGTGAACGTAGTGTCACTCACAATATGGAACACGCATCCCAACAGGAACAGATCGGGCGGCAGCTTCAAGTTGGGGTTGTGTCCGTAGAACTGCGCCCGCGGCGGCGCCGCGCGCACCGCGCCCGCGTACACCTTGTTGCCCACGACGCCTGCGCTGCCGGCCTTCGGGAAAACACTTGGTGTAACTACTACTGAACATTGCGCACCCTTACAATAAATAAAATCTTAGGACACTCACACATCCCTGTCTGATGCCGAACTAGACAATCTCCTATGTAGTAAGCCGACAAATGATACACTACATATTACAATATACTCAACTACATTTTGTTACACCTAAATATAAAAAGAACGTTCCTGTTTACCACAGATATTTTTATTTCGAATGGGAATCGAAACTACTACGTTCAGTTAAAGAGATCAGTCAACAAAACAATATATCACACTTCGACCTCCATTTAAAACATAAAATTGATTTTTTAAAATTGTATAGATAGATACATAAACCCACCTCGACCATTATGTGAAAAAAACAAATCATACCGGAGTTGGAACCTGGTGGGGATGGTGCGCGGGCCCCAGCAGCAGGCGCGCCGGCGCGCGCACGGCGCTGCCCGCGGCGTGCGCCGCCGTCATCAACCTGGATGCAATTGTACACCTTATGGCTCCAGCGATAGGGCATTTAATACATTGTACAGTATTGTGTTATGAGTGTGTGCGAAAGTACCATATGTGAGTGAGCATAAGATTACTTTTTTCTTTTTAGCGCGTCTCTAGTGTTATCACACCTTCAACGGCTGCCATCGATTTGGTGAAATTATATTTATATCAACATACTTTTCATGTAATATATACCTTATACTTCACAATACGTGTTTTACTTTGCTGGTTAAACTTTCATTAAATTCGTCATTTACTGCGTATTTTTTACTATTAGATTTGCGCTGATCGGAACGACCTAACAACTGTTACGTGTTTTTCAGCACGTTTTTACAAAACTAAGACAGATTTTTTACGTGTCATCCTGGGGACAGTAAAAATCCAAGATATATTCATTCATCCATCAGTTTCCATAAGTTTCGATGATTTATATAGAGCAGGATGATGATAAAAGTAGAGACCATATGTAGACTTCATATAATTCAGTATAAGGTTCAATTTCGTATAACGAACTGTTGACTTCAGTGTATTTTTAATTCTTCCGGTCTGCACTGTTATGTAAGATGTGTTCTTTGAATTAATGAACAAAAGCGGATTAAAATAACATTATGAAATTGCTCATATGAATAGCGTTTGAAATCTGTACTTGATTGAGATACGAAACATCAGTCAATAACAAATGATCAAAAATAAACAATCGTAATATTTAAAGAACTAAAAAAATCACTTTTGTTCAATAATTTTTTAAAAATTGTAAATGTTGTATTGAGTATACAAAAAACATGACATTATACCATTTCGAAATAGAAAACCAAATCTAATCTAATTTATAGAAAAATTTAGAAAAATCGAAACATCAAGATTACAATAAAGATCCTCTCAACTACACAGTCAAGAAAAAAATACACATATCAAAGGCGAAAATCGCAAAAGTCATCTCATCTACAAATAAAATACATCGAGATATTCTTAAAGAAAATATTGCAATTAAAATTTGTATGGCTAAATTACAAAAAATTAAAAACCATCAAAATTACATAATGTCGTACGCGTCAAAATCCACTAGAACGTAAATGTACACGACATAAAAAATAAGCGTACCGCCAAGCTGACCTGACCCCTGACACCG
This sequence comes from Jemadia pseudognetus, assembly GCA_018244755.1. Lineage (NCBI taxonomy): Eukaryota > Metazoa > Arthropoda > Insecta > Lepidoptera > Hesperiidae > Jemadia > Jemadia pseudognetus. The sequence goes on from DWTO01005484.1 coordinate 10,508, forward strand.
CACTGATGCTGGAGCGCGAGCGGTCCGCGCGAACACAGCTGGGCCATTCTATTACTTGTTGTTGTCTATGAATTTTTTATGTCATCATATGCCTAACATACTTATGTGACAACTTCCCATTATTTCTACCACCAACCTAACATTACTGTGCTCTGTCTACCCCATAAGTGACCCGGCGTGTTGATATGTATGTATGTATGTA
>DWTO01005485.1:0-10708 GCA_018244755.1 Jemadia pseudognetus
GCTGCGATCATGAGATACCGGAGATCGCTAGAGGCGAGCAAGATGGAAATTTTTTCAGCGAAAAGTAAAGAAGATTTAGAGAAAATGAAATCGGAGATCGTTCCAAGTCTGAGCAGGGAGGAGGCGGAAAAAGTGGACGCGAATGAAGTAGGCGACGAAAATCAAGTGCACGAAAGGAGCGCTAAAATAAAGAACTATTTTCGCCATTTGTTCAGATTAAAAGCGTCGAAAAGCGGAGAGCCTCCATTGAAAAAAGCTGACGCCTATCTCAACGAGACGTCAGCTGGTCCGAGCACGGAGCATCCCTCAGAGCGTTCGATGGTCCAAATGTCAGTGAATCTGCGTTTAGGCCAAACGGCAAAGACGCGTTTCGCTCTCGCATATGTGTCTAATGAGCTGGAATGCTTGGAACCTTTCTATGAGGATAGTTTTACGGGTGGATCGTGTCTTAAAGTGAATCCGTCGGACGAAGTGGCCAAGGAGCACCGGCTGGCCCGTCTTTTCCATTGCGACTTTACATGCGATAAGTCAATCATAGTTTGTGTGGTGACCAAAACGATGGTCGGTCACGATGATCAGTTCCTGAATATTATATTGTTTGTGACCAATCCCGAGGGTGTCCAGGTGAAGGTAGTACTGGTGGGACATAGCATACCACACACGGCGCGTTCAGTCCAAAGGGCGTCGGATGTTGTGAACGTGTATCCCAGCAGCTCAGCTTCAGACCCAGATTTTAGAGATTTACAAAGATATATCCTCTTGAACGAATCTGGCTTTTACACGCCAGTAGAGAATTCTTTCGGTTGGAATGTGAAGTAAGTACCTAGTGTAAAAATATTGTTTTTTCTAAACCTTCCGAATTGAATGTTTAGTGAGTTTTATATATCTAAATCATGCGTTTAATCTCATCAGGTACTACGAAGTAAAAATGCCGGGTACGCGCATCACGTCGATCAGCTGCCGCACCGGTCTGGTCCAAGGGCCAATTTTATTGGGTTACTTTGGCCTTTGTAGTAGACGTGGAGAAGATGCAATATAGTTAAATGTTCCGTACCCCAGCGTATTCACTTGTTTTTGGCCAGATCTCGATTGTTGTTCCATTTGTGCAATTTTGAAGAAATTTTATGCAAGTAATCTAAGTATGTACATCACAGTTGTCTGAAAAAATGATATTCGACGTTATAATAAGCAGGAAAAAGAAACGAAAACCGGAATTTATAATAGTCACAATATACATATTATAGACCGCAATCCATTATGTAAATTAGGTAAAAATGCTTTAAATGTATATTGTCAGACTTCAGTCATAATATATTGTTAAACTAAATGGAGAATGGTGTTTAATCGGGGCAGAGTAAGAAAACATTCCCTGACCCCATGGATACAGGGTGTCGTATAGGCAACTAAACCCTGGCAAATCGCGGTATGGCGTGCTCCTCCTAAAACAGTTGCGTGCCCTGGCCGCCTGAGGGCAGCAGCGTTGGTGCTGCGAGACTGCTCTGCGATCTCCAACCCGCATGCCCAGCGTGGGGATAATGGGAATAACCCCTCAAGGCAAGTCTATGTCCAGCAGTGGACTGCAGTAGTCTGATGATGATGAAATTGAGAACTTGCTCACCATAAGGGTACTTATAATCAGCGCGAGGACAGTTTTAGTATTCTACGTAATATTTTGTTTTAATTTACTCATATATGATTTTTATAAATTACGAAAGCTAAATTTCACCCCTGCCTTATACCCAAATTAGAAAGGCACGGACATGTTATCCAAATAGTTTTAGTATCTATTAGATTTGGACTCGTTCCAATTTCAAATTTTTAGAGGGACAGTCTGCTCCTTTTGTGTTATGCTAGGTATTAATGATAGTTTAATAAATAAATGTACTCATATATATTATTTTTTGTAATGCATAACTATATTAACCCTTGTATCGATATTTTGACACGAAAAAGTACTTGTATAATAAATAACTGTAAGGAATTACATACATATGTATTTTTTGTTTATTTGAAAATCATTCCAACAGTTGCGTCCCAACGTGTCGTATTTAAGCATGCTGACGAACACTTCCAATCAATATAAGAAGCACAATCACTAAACTGTAGATATGTACATATATTTAAGTCTGGCAGGACTACAACATACATATAAACCATACTTAATGGTTTCTATTATCTTTAAAGTTGAATAGGCAATTTGAGGTATAGTTTAATATAATGGTTATATTTATAAATAATAATTTGCGCCTATGGATAGGTGCGTAGTGGTTTGAATTTCAATGGCTCATTTTGAAGGCCTGCCTGCGTGAAATACGTGTTTTAGTATGTGTATAGTAATTGATACATGTAATTGTGAACTATCTAGTTGCCCATTAGAGCTGTTTGTGAGAGCGTTTCAAGATATTATTGTTAACTATACATTTATTATACTTCTAATGTAACATTGGTGAGCCTGTATAAACATGCACAAATACAAGCTCCATGCGACTATTGGGAATTTAAAGTTAGTAACTTGCCCGACCCGAGGATCGAACTCGGGACCTTTAGATCGGTGTCGCGCTTGCAGTCACCACTCGGAGACAAATAAGGCAGTCCAAAAACTAAACAAATATAGTTTATTGTTAATACGCCACGCGATTGTAGTTTAGTGTGTTAACAAAATGATGACACGGCTTTGTCGGTAATGACGTGTTCGATCTGAAAACCTCTTGTGCCAGTGCTTACCGTTTATAATTACCAATAAATAGGCCAATAATGCATCACGTTTTATCTGTGGACATACTTGCACACACTTCAAGTGGTAGCTGCCAAGAACCACGTGTATGCCCTTACAACGTAAAAATGAGCAGTAAATAATAGTAATTTTCTATTCCGTTATCCTATTCCATAGTGGAACGTAAACGTAACTGGTGAACGTTGCAGTGTACTGCACTCGTCTGCCTACCTACCTACCACCTACCTGACTACCACCTACCTGACTACCACCTACCTACCACCTACCTGACTACCACCTACCTGACTACCACCTACCTGACTACCACCTACCTGACTACCACCTACCTGACTACCACCTACCTGCCTACCTACAACTCCTCTCGGTACAGATGGGATGTCACGTTGCTGTAACATATTGTATGTGAATATATATACGCTAAAACAAAAGAGTTTAGCACCGTTTTTCAACCGATTTTTTTATGTTTGGAAAGTCTTGAACAGCTTGAGTGATATCAATAAATAAATTATGGTTATAATGAATTACGGTTGAATTTCGATTACTTAGAAACCACTACTTATAACAATTCATATATTTATGGTGACTGCGTTACTGTTCGATGGGGTGGTATTGTGAATCTTATTCAAAAGCTTCGGGTAGGTACCCCAGGAAGTGCCAAGCTCACCCCATAACTCTTCAACTCCTAACTCGTGTGTCTTCAAAGCGATAGCATCAATTGCTGGAATATGCTACATATTTTTTTCCGACCCTGAAAAAGAGATTTGCTCAGCAATGAATAGCAAAATAAATTGTCATCAGCAGGAGGTATTAGTATACCTACATGAAATCGCTTATATTAAATATGGCTCTTCACTGCTCTCCTATTTTTGCACCGCAGATTTCCAATTATTTATGCAACACTGGTATCTTATACACCTTCACAAAAGGTAGAATTGTATTAACAAGATTCACCCATCTGTCGCTCGTTGTTGGGAGGGATCAGAGCCCAGCAGTGGAACGTAAGGAATATCGTAGGCTACTCATCTTTTATCTCTTGATATCTGATTGGCGCCTGACGTGTACTTTCATTTTGAATTTAGGATAAAAATTGTTTTTGTCAAAAAAGAGCTACCATATCGTTGATACGAATGCTTTATTTTGCATATATCATACTAATATGACAATAACAGGAGATAAGATAGGAAAGATGGTTCTGTGCACTTAGTGTGGTAAGTGTTCGTTTGGGTTTGTTGCTAAAAAATAATTCTTTTCTTTTATAAAAGATATTCGCTTAAACTAGTTTTGTGTGAATGATTACATCATACAATCCGTCACAGGCCAATTATGTTGTCAATATATCCCTGCATATTTCGCGATCTGATCAGACATTATTGAAATGAACATCCATGTTCTATATTTAATAATTGTCTCGTTGGCCGAATCATTGCAATAAATCCAGGGCTTAAATCTAGGTTTCCCTAACTTAGAATTTCTAACAGTGGCCCAGAGTCTGGGTATATGCCCTGCCCAATGTATGGCAATAAGCTCACCAGCTGTTCCTTGGTAGGACAGACGTACACGTGACTGGTGAAAGATGGGAGTTTATTGCACTCCTCTGCATATCTCCAGGGCTAACACGCGTGATGTTGCGTCCATGTTATATAAAGAATTTTTCAGACTAGGTACTCAATGAATACAAAGTAGGAAGTCCAGGTGCTTCAACTGTCTCGTCGCGAGTTATCGCAGCACGTACTAGCTATTGGTTGCCCTTAAACCCACTGTTATCGGTCACTTGTCCGCCACCATTTACATTCTCTTATGTAAAGCAGCGTGATACCAGATATCGGCATCGATATATCACCTAGCCAAATCACCTGGACGCATTTGGACAATGATAAATAGATAATTATCTCGATTGTATTGATAATTATGTACCTCATTTTCCAGTTTTATCACCTGTCTTTTGACGACAATTGCATTGAAAGCCAGAACTTCCGCTTTTATATGTTAGGGAACTTTTCAGGATTGTCCTCGAGTTGACCATCCGTGTTAATTCTAATTGTAATCTGTGTGCCTGCATTGATGTATATCAATGAATGTATTCTGGCTGTGTCATTGACTAATAATGTAAAAAATTATTATTCAGTGTCTAACTTATCTTATATTAAAAGTATCTAACTGAGAATAATGACAAAGGGATTGTTACCTGAGTTGTGAGGAAAAAACGAAAGAATGTTACGGAAGTGCGGAGTTTTATTTGCAATTATAACATTGACAAATTAAAGACAACAAAACATTTCTTAAAATTAGAAAGATATCTATGTAAACTATCTGATACCGGTGTTTTTTAAAATATTTCGCCACTAGAAACTTGGAAACTGCAGCATTCCATATTACCAACAGTATTCCAAATGACCCGCATTTCCTCTACTGTATGTTACGAAATCAGTATGTGCATAATGTTTCTATCACGAGTTGGGATAAAACGCATTGACTAACTAAAATACCCTTCTGCTTTGTTATCATTGTTATATTGACACGCCAGGTCCCTTACGGAGTAAAAAGTAGCCTACCACTTAAGCAGCACCTAATTATATCCATCTTAACATATTTCACGTAATTTTTCATCAATCATCACTCTCTTCATAGACGCGCGCTGGTTACTGACACTTCTAACTCCCACATCAGCCAGTATTTGACGTACCTATTTGTTCAAGACATATCGTGATTAGATAAATCGTGAGTCTTGGTCACATTCGAAACTTGAATGTTTACCGTTTTTAAATTGCACATTTTATAACATATACAAATAAACAGACAAGCAACCATTGTTTTTAATGATTGAATTGTTTCCGATAGTATCGATATTCGACATGCCGTTAGAGATAAGAGGATGGAGCGCCAATATTATTACTATATTATACCTACAACGTAAGTCAGTCTTGTTTTGTGACCGTGATAAGGTTTGCGTCTGTAATCATTGTTTATTATCTAGATTTTTCCGAGTGGGGAGTTGTAATAAGTAAGTCATTTTTTAAAAATACATTTCCGAGTGTTGTTATAAATAAATTTTGCTTTTTTTAATGGATAAAAATTTTAAATATGGCATTTTAGTGTCAATGTAAGTAGCAAAATCTTTAAACGCAAGTATTTTATGAACATGAAAATTAGTAGGTACCTGTGGTCAAAAGTTGGTAATCGATTTGTAGTGGCTTTTGCAGCGCCAAAAATGACAATGGCAATGAGTGTTTAAAATAAATACAATATTATGACATTCCGGTTGCAAATTTTAACCAAATTAGTTTTATATGTTTGTACAGAGATTAAATGGCGCCTATAGTTACTATGTTCTTAGTCAAGTTAAGTCAAAATCATTTATTTACATGGGATTTAAAATCAGACATATAAACATTATTATAAATGTAGTTCGTACCGCGCCCACAACTAAGGAAAACTAACAATAAACTTAGTGGGCTTGTCATTTACTAACAGATGTTCGGTTATACTTAAGTTTATAATTACAAATAATCTCCCTCGAAGCGGCCAGTATTAACTTGATTTTTGTTCTAAAATACGAGAATGATTTTGACAAATAAATTACGTGAGGTAGGCAGAGAAGTGTAGTTCACTCCTACGTTTCACCAGTTACATTTACCTCCCACGATGGATTAGGTGGTGAGCCTATTGCCATACACCGGGCATATTTCCAGGCTCCAAGCCACTACTAGAAAATTCAAATTAGACATATCCAATAATGCCTGACCCGAGATTTGAATCCAGGACCTACCAATCGGCAGTCGCGCTTGTAACAAACACGATCAACGAGGCGGTTCTTCAAATTAATTTTAAGAATCCTTTACAGGTTTGTTTTAATATAGAATGGTAGAGCTGAGCGGAGCGGAGTGCGCGGGCGGCGGCATTGCGGGAGCAACTGTTGCCGCAGCACTGAATTTTTTTGCGGCATCGCAATGCCTTTTGAACGAGTCTTGGCCCGCCCAAACGTCACTTTTGAGTAAGATGATTAGTATATTCTATATGTTCACGCTAGATCTCTTACGGGGTAAGCATAGAGCCTTGATTTCGAAATATATCTAATTTTAGGTATAAGGTGTTCCATATTTCTGATTGTTGGCTGTCATACTAAAGTACACAAGAAATACATAGTAAATAAACATTTATTGCACAATAAATATTCACGTATCTATCTAGGATTAAATGGTAATTCACTACATAAGTACCACTACTAAACAGAACAACACACACTACAGAAAACAATCAGCATAATTTATCACGCCTATTAATCAAATAACAATTATAATTGGTGATGCTAATTAAATTAGCGCTATGATATGGTCGCCATTCAGAACGGTGGTGGCAAACCTAATTAACTAATAATGCATGATTTAAAGTTGATGACGTAAACGATCAAAAACGCAACGAACTGATTAATAACTTGAGCTCTCCTTCAATGCGGCCAAATGTTTGCCAGGTTAAAAAAAATGTACGATTCTTCTGCAGATGCATCGAGCTTCGATTTCATTGTGGTGGGCGGCGGCACCGCTGGCTCGGTGGTGGCGGCGCGTCTGTCCGAGTCGCACGAGGCCACTGTGCTGCTGATAGAAGCGGGTGGTGACCCACCACAAGAAAGTATTGTTAGTGACATCACCGTCATTTTGTTATTATTACCTCTGCTATTATCATTCTTATATTCTTGTGAAATAACGTAAAAAAACGCAACATCACGCCTGTAATCCTGGAGGAGGTAGGCAGAGGAGTGCAGTACACTTACACGTTTCACTAACTTACGTTTACGTCCCACTATGGAATTGGTTGTGAGTCTGATGTCACGTACTGAACATAAATGCGGACTCTGTGTCCCTACTAGAAATTTTAACTAAAAAATCTTGTTAGAATAGCAAATATAATTATATATTTTTGTGATTGTCTACGCGTCAACTAGCGCCATCTAATGTCGAAGAAATTTACTACTTACACTAATAATATATCATAATATATGATCACGCCATCTACATCGTCCCGAGAAGACAACCGAAGACATGGAATTATTCGGGTGGGGTGCAAAATTACCCCCGTCCGCCATTATAATTTTTTTATATAACCAAAAGAGACCGTACTGTTACATATTTTATAATCAATATTGTATCGAAAATAAAAGCAGTGAAACCATATAATAAATCATTCATTTGAGGAGTAGCTAACCCGAAACCCCCGTGCCTGAACAGTGATTGATATTTTGTAACGTGGGTTGGAAGATTAAAAGTCAGTTAAGGTTGCGCAGAGACACGGGTTTTCTTTCAAAATGAGGAAGCGGAAGAAATAAATATTTATCATTAATGATATGATATCTAAAACGATTAATTATATTTACAGATACCCGGTTTCAGACATGCTATGAAAAGAAGTCGTTACGATTGGAACTTTACTACTGTCAACGATTTCACTACCAGTCAAGAACTGCAAGGCGGGAGCCAGCGCCAACCGCGGGGGAAGATGCTGGGCGGCAGTGGGTCCATCAACGATATGGTTTATGCCAGAGGTTTCCCAGTGGACTACGATGAATGGGCGGAAATCGTCGGAGATGATTGGAACTGGGATAACGTAGTGGAATATTTCAAGAAAACAGAACATTTAACTGATGAAAGAATCATCAACGATCCCGAACTACGGCAGTTACATGGACACGGTGGCGAAATCGAAGTAACAGGTTTTAATGAATCATCTCATAGTACTGATAGGTTTTTGGAAGCCTTCCATGAATTGGGGTTCAAAATTGTTAAAGACATGACTTCCGCGGAAGAGATCGGTGCAGGTCGATTTTCACACACGATTAAGGATGGTAGACGGGACAGTTCATTGACCGCATTATTAAATAAGGCATCTGAAAGAAACAATCTTTTTGTCTTAAAAGATGCCACAGTTACTAAGATTATCATAGAAAATAGTAGGGCGGAAGGTGTAAAAGTTATAGCGGACGACAATGAATATTATTATTTTGCCGAAAAAGAAGTAATTCTCTCTGCAGGCACGTTTAATACTGCTAAGATACTGCTTCTCTCTGGGATAGGACCCAGGAACCATTTGGAGGAAATAGGTATTGAGGTGGTAGAGGATCTACCAGTAGGAGATAATTTGCACGATCACGTCATGGTGTTAACTTATTTGACAGCTGAAAACGGTACCTGCTATTCTGACCAGAAAGCTTTATATATGGATACAATAAAATATTTGTACAACAGAAGCGGTACCTTGTCGAGGACTACCGATTTAGGAGTATATATTTCTCTGAACACTAGTACCAGTAATATTCCAGACTTTGCCATCTATCCAACGTGCATGGCAGTTGATAGTGACTTTTACGAAGGGTGTGTTACAGTGTTAGGTTTTAAACCGCACATTTGCGAGAAACTAGAACGTGAAAATAAAAAAAGAGAGCTTTTGTCGCTCGCCGTTGTAAACCTGAAACCGAAATCCAGGGGAAAAGTACGTTTATTATCCCCGGATCCAACGGACGAGCCATTGATATATTCAGGCACTTTCAACAATTTAGAAGACTTGGCTGGTTATCCTGAGGCCATGGACATAGCTTGGTCGATAGCGGGTACTTCTTACTTTAAGATGAAAAATGCGCATGTTATTGATTTCAATATTAAGGATTGTAACCATCGAGTCGACGTCGAATTACAGAAATGTATAGCCCAGAATACCGCAACGTCTGCTTGGCACGCAGTTGGGACAGCTGCAATGGGAACGGTCGTGGATTCCAGACTGAGTGTGTACGGCGTGCAGAAATTAAGGGTGGTGGATGCCAGCGTTATGCCACAAGTAATTCGCGGCAACACCAACGCTCCGGTAGTTATGATAGCCGAAAAAGCAGCCGATTTTATAAAAATTAATTGGCAAATGTCCTAATGTTATTTTTATGTACAGTCACTAATGGCTACGAAACAGTATTATTAAAATAAACTAAATTATTCCTCTCGTAATTAAGTGTAGCTGCAGAATTTCTTAAATTATTTTTACACTATTACAAAATAAATTATTTAATTATTAACACGACGAGTTTTAGTATTGAGTTGGAGTTAACGTTTGCCTTAATTCTTAAAACCTGATCCAAGCTATTGTTTTTTGCATTGAACAACTTTTGGCACCTCAGGTTATTATGTAGTGCAACGCATAATTAGCATTCCTTTCAGATAAGAGAACTGACTTCCGTTGGACGTTATAGTCCATACTTAAATTTACTAAAGTAAGTACATTACAATGGATTTATACCCCGTGCCTGGCAAGGGCTCACCATCTATTTAAACGTGGAATTAAATGTAGCTATTGCAACGTGGGAGTGTTCTACACTTCTCTGGGTACCCTTTAAATGATTACAGATGTGAGCTTACATTTTTTTTATTAAAAATAATGAAAACTACCTAACGAATACTTCATTTGATACATGGTGTCACAAGTGACATACATACGAGGCGGCGTCGTGTCAACGCTGGGACATCACAATAGGGACGAGCTGATTGTACAACTTTCATTTGTAAGCGATATTGTTCGATATACGTTTCACTCCTCGAAAGGGCGGGTAACGTAACTCTATGTAACATACGCGCAATATGTGATTTGATACGTGGGCACCCCTTACAAGACACGATCCTAAACCGACCAACTACCGACACGAATACAAAATTAGTACAATTAGAAGTGAGTGTGTAAGTATATATGTGTGTACGTATGGAACTGTGTACGTATGTATGTGTGTGTAATTATGTGTGTAAGTATGAATGTCAGTATGGCTGTGTGCGTGTATACTTGTAAGTATGTGTGTGTCTAAGTATATGTGTAAGTATTTGATAAGTATGCGTGTATGTACATATGTGATAAGTATGTATACAAATGTGTGTGTAAATCACACTTCTGACAATTACTAGAATTTTAAAATCTCATGTGTTTTTATTTTGAGCTATCCTACTTATTGGC
>DWTO01005486.1:0-10706 GCA_018244755.1 Jemadia pseudognetus
AATTTTGAGGCGCTCTGACATTCTGACGTCATGTCCTGGACAAATGAGTGCCTCTTGTATGTCCTACTCAACACTATGTAGAATGCAGTTTTCTCTGCTATGAGCTATGAGTATGATTGTCCTTTACAATACCTATGTAATTATGTATGGTGTGGAGTGTAATTATTAATGTTAAGACTTTCTGACCAAAACAAAAATCAATTGTGGTTGCTTTCGTGTAAACTGCACCAAAGTGTAGAATAATATGTAAAACAGAGTATACGATGCGGTAATTAAACAATTACTGTTACTTAAGTTGATTGCTATAATTGATTAGTTGGCTTGGCGATATTCAATATTGGCATTTTAGGGCAAAATAAGGTAGTGCTACGTTTACGTTCTAGTTGTACCTTGCACAATAAGAAACTTAAGAATAATGTCAAGCATAAATTACACTACTCGCACTGAGGGCCAGACGAAGATAAATACAATAACATGGACTATACCGAAGTTTATAACACTGTTGGAGAACAAAACCACTAAAGACATTCGTACCGAGAAACCAAAAGACACTAATTCAGATGTAGCTGACACTCGGTTCCAATTGAAAATGATTTTTTTCGGTCGCGAAAACGATGTCATCGAGTTATATTACTTGTCGCCGGTACCTGTTTTTCTGAAGGCTATTCTCACTATGTGTTTGAAGCGCTTTGAGGAACGTTCCATTGTCATTAAAGAGTATCATACAGTTCAAGCTAACAAGTGGCAATATCTCTCCACTTTGTTTAAAAAAGAAATAGCAGATGACGACGGTCGTGACGTTTACTTGTTGAGCGACGGCAGTTTGCGATTGAAGTTCCAATTTCTGGTGACTAATGACATAAAAGTTGACCGCAGTAATGTCCCAAAGACTCAATTGGCATATGATTTTGAAAATCTGTTGAATAATGGCCTTTTCTCTGACATAACAATAAAATCGGCTGAGGGGATCGAGCACAAAGTTCACAAGGCCGTGCTGGCCAGCAGGAGTGCTGTGCTGAGAGCACATTTTGAACACAACACTACTGAATGTTACACAAACATAGTAGAGTCACCATTGGAATCAGATGTTCTGAGTGAAGTACTAACTTTCATATATAGTGACAAAGCACCAAAAGTTGATGAAATGCCTGAAAAGTTGTTGGCTGCAGCTGATTACTACCAACTCAGCAGACTTAAAAGCCTTTGCGAGGAAGCGTTACATAAAAAACTAACTGTAGAAAATGCAATAGAGACACTGCAATTGGCCGATTTGCATTCCGCTACAGCATTGAAATTATCAACATTAGAATTTATCAAAGATGGGCAAGCCAAACTTATAACAAAAACTGAAGGCTGGGTGAAAGTGAAATCGGTTGATTTGATCAAAACAATCTATGAATACATAATGAATGACGATATGGAAATTGATATAACATGAAGAGGGGATAATCATATGCAAATAGTATGTTCCAATATTTAGTATACTTGCAGTGTTAGTTTTGACTACTAAGAACTATACAGTTCATTTCTTATATCTGTAATTAGTAAAGAAATTCATGATTAGGAAAATTATGTATGAAATAATAAGTATACAGTAGTATTTCATGTACTCTACGTTCAGGATATAATTCAAAGTAGGATTATGACTTCAACTATTATCCCATGCCACAACATGCAAGCGCATATATTAATACCAACTGGACTCTGTTCTTTATTCTACACTGTTATTTGTTACTAGACATAGATTAGACTTGATATTAGATGGAATTAATGCCATGTCCTACATATATAAATAATCATGAACTATTTCAATAGATAATTGAAAATATTGAATTTGCAAGATTGAAAAGGGGTACAAAGATTTCTCTTTACATTTTAGTATATAGAAACTGGTTGATGGAGATGTCAAAAGTCTCCAAAACCAGTATGCATGGGTGAAGAGAGTAGTGAATATAGAAGATATTTGACATTCAGTGCATTCTGCCTACCCGGTGGACTATTAGAGGCTGATTATGTGTACATTGACAATGTTTAACTTATGTAGTGAATCATGTATATGATATTCATGGCAACCTGAGTCTGATTTAGTTATATATAAGAAAATATTAAACAAATGAGATAATATATGTGTACATCTCTAGATAACATCACATCGAAGAGGCTAGCAAAGAGGTGTAGTACATTCACATGTTTTACCGGTTACATTTAGTCCTATAGTGGAATAGATGGTGAACCTATTGCCATACATCATACATGAATGAGCCACTAAGAGAACATTACAGTTAACAAGTTTTCACTAGTGCCTAATGCGGGATTTGAACCCAGGACCTCTCAATTGACAGTCAAACTTGTAATCACCACTACCAGGTGAGGCAGTCTGTATTTATGTATTTAGTAATATTTAGGGTTTATTCATTACATACAATAAAAGACATTATTCGTTATTAGCAAAATCATAATATAATCTGTATATAGAGTGGTCATGTAGCTACATTAAGGTAGACGATAGGCAAAAATGTTTAGAATACATAATTTAAATAAATAACACAGTGTTAATAAAACTATGTAGTAATATTAATGGAACTACTGAGAACAAGGAAACATAATTTTAAATGTATTTACATGGTAAATGTAAGTTCACATAATAAAAGTTGGAAATGTAACAAAAAAGATGACCATAAAGTTTATTTATTTTGTTCACCTCTATCTGACCCACTGTCACTACTGTCACTTAAATAGTTTGAATCACTTGAGTCACTTGAACTATGATAGGTCCTAATGTGTACTCTATTAGTATTTGTGAACAAATCATCTTCAGTATTTGAAACATTCTTCTTGCTGTCTTCGAATTCCTTTGGCCAAACATTATTTTCTTTGTAATATTTTATTGAGTCCTTGTTCATAATTTTTACAATTTCAGCCTTTACTTTGTCCCCTTCGGTAATAGGCTCGACTAGTACATAGTCTCCACGCTTTACCCATATGTTCTTACGGAATTTTGTTGGCATAGATACCAGGTACTCTTCACCTGAAGGTGTTGTAATCTAAAAAAAGTTTAAATATAATATGCAATATTGTAAAGGTATTAGTAATCTAACATGTTATGATTGTGTTAACTAAATGAATATTGAGGTTCAGGTATCACTCATGTTTATTATAAAATCAGTTTAAATAGATCATTGATTATTAAAAAACATAACATCATGTCAGTAATTTTCAAAGACATGGGCAGAGGAGTGCACTATACTTCCACAATTCATCAGTTATGTTTATATCCCTCTATGAAATAAGGAGTGAGACTATAGCAAAAGTCTTAATTTTTACCTGGTGCATAGCAATGCACCAGATAAAAATTCAGGTTCTTAAGTTACTACCTACCAGAAAATATAAATAAAAAACATCAAATATAGTATCCGATTTGAACAAGATTTGAACTCATGACTTTTCGATCAGCAGTCACCCTTGTAACCATTTGACCAACAAGGCAGTTATTATTTACAAAGTTGCCTGTTTACTGTTTATAGTGATTATAAAATTGCAAGTGCACCTGAAATAATCAACCTAACAAATGACCAAAAGAAATATAGTAAATATGCAGAGCTCACTGCCAGCCTTCACGAGTTGGACAGGCACCAGAAAAAAAACAATGCACATTGATTTGGTTATAAACTCAAAATTGTTTTGAATTTGACTGATTAAAAGTGTTAATAAGTACAAGTGTAAAGTACTAGCATTACTTCAGATGTGTGAGCACCTATACCATCTTTCAATTTTGGTTGATTAATGCAAAGGTGCTCTTGATCGACCAAGTTCTGCCAACGATCCACATCCCGAGACAGGATTACTATATTGTTAATTAAGATAATCATATGGAGAGTTTTCCTATTGCTCAGTAAATTCGCAATGAATACAAAAAAATACCTCATGAAGATTGTTTCCTCTACTTTTTAACACTTTGACAATGTTCTGATTCTCTCTGGGCAGCTCAAAGTCGTCCCATAAAGCTTCGTTCATTACATGCTTCCTTTTAGTTACTTTCGACATTTTGAATTAATAAAACATGAATTTTTTTCAAGTGTACTTTATAAGAAATAAAGTTTTTCGCTAAAATTCCCTAGCAAATTAAAACATAACCAAACTTTGCTGTCATTGGACTGTCAGCTTAAACGTCTAATTTGACAAGATCGTTCAGTTCAGTAATCATGTAAATAATGATGTACCTAAATAACAACGTAAATAATGACCGGGTCCAGGTTTAGAGTGTCGAGAAACGGCGTAAAAGGATATATGTCATCAAGGTATAAAACTTGACAATGCTGCTTTATTTATGGCTTCTCTCTACAATGTTATTAATACGTATGGTAAGTATAACTGGCCCTGTAGCTGTATACAGGCAGTCCTCGACTTCGTCGTTTCGCTTTACGTCGCGTATTTCGAGAACCTAACATGCCGTAAGTACGAGGACTGCCGGTACATCAGAATTGAATCTCATATTTATCTCTGTCTCTCTCATATTTACCATCGAAAACAAAATTTAATAAAACAAATTAACATGTAAATTTTATATTTATTTATTATTGATCACAATTTGTTTCTTTTTTCTTCTTTAACAACTCCAGTATATCGGCGAGTGCGAGGCCCTCTCCCGGGGGTATCCCGTAGCCGAGCTGCAGGCCCCGCGGGTTGGAAGGAGTCGTGCAACACGACGTGGCCTCCTTGCGCAGCGCGCGGTCTACTTCCACAGAGGTGAAGAATGCCACCGACATCGGCAGATCGTGGATGCCCACCCTGGAATTTGAACAATCACTGTTATTAATTTGAAATAACTTCGTATTTGTACGTATAATATGTATGATTATGTACATATTGTTTTAATGATACTAACTACAGTATTCCAGTGTATGTAGTGGCGACGTGTTCGACTGCTGGGTTCTTATTAATATAAAAAAGTTTCTTTTTACTTACATCTGTGAACAAAACGCTCTCGTGAACAGATTTGTTATCTGCAACGCTAGGGCCGTCTCGTACTGGTGCTCTTCGGGCACCAAGTAACGCACCTCGTCGTGGAAACTCAGACAAAATCTGGAAAATTAGAACAGTGAATTCAAAATTTTAAAGGAATTATTGAAAAAATTCATAATTAGCACTCCGTGTTGTTAGTTGCAGTGTTACTGCTGAGAGAAAGAATCTGGGTTTGATCTCTGGGTCATTTGTCTAGGTATTTTTTCCTTTTTTAAAAAACTTGCAGTAGTCATTTGGAGTTTAGATTTATGTTCAGTGTAGTCCAAAAGGCTGGTTAAAATGAGCCGAGTGGGGCGCACCTGGCGCGCGGCGCGAGGTGCGCCATCGCGGCCAGCGCCAGGTGCAGGAAGTCGGCGGCGGCGCTCTGCACGGCCCAGTTGAGGCGCGTGGGCGCCGCGCGCGCGCCTCCCGCCGCCGGCGCGCGGGACAGCCGCGCGCGCAGGAACGCCGTGGCCGGCGCCGCCGACTCTGCAGAGCCACGCCGCAGAAGAACACGCCTGCTCATTATGTCTGTCCGCTAAGACTGATTACGCCCTTAACCTAGCATCTTCTCCAACCTTTTTCTCAGACTTGGTTGCTATAGTTTGATAACCTTAATCTTTCTCCTACCGAGAAAAGACCAGGAGCCCACTATGTCCTTCCCAATCTAGGAAAACGCGCTTGTTTAACCGTAAACGATGAAAAAATTGACGATGGACAATGAGTTTCCGTACTGACGTGCGACCCCCTTTACATTGGCAAGAGTATTTCAGCAACTACAAGAGGCCTGAAGCATACTCCACCACGCCGCTTTAGCGAGAATCGATGGACACGGACATCGGAACCGATTACGCAAACGTGCTCTCCAAAACACGGAAGCGTTCAGAACAATTCGTGGCAAATAGTCACCAGTCGAAGAGTGGACCACGCTCGACGTAACTTAACTTCCGCATCATCTCAGAATCAATGTGGGCATTTGTACAATATTTTTGGCCATTTGAAACTCTGTGGGATAACAAAAATCTTCCACGCACGATACACACCCGCTATTTCCTCCAGCTTGTTGAACATGAGCGACTCCGTGCCGCCCACCCACTTGGGCCGCTCGAACATGTCCTCCAAGTCCTTGCCACTCATCTTGGCCAGACGGGTCGCTTGGTACGCTGTCATATCCACCGCCTGCGTCAAACGGACCATCCGGGCGATGCAGACTGCGAGCCGTCGCTCAAGTAGAGAAATTTAATATTAAATCATCTCTAAAGCGTAGGAGATGTAGTAAAAGGCGAATTTAATGCCTAAACTATCTACAGATATAAAAATTAAAAAGACAGGGCACCATGTATAGATGGTTATTAAAAGTTATTATAATTGTATTTCCATATTCACTTTCTTCGTACACGCAAAACTCATTGCGGAACATTAACCTGTCCCTCCAAGTCCTCGTCCACGAAGCCCTCCATGTACTTCTTCTTCAGCCGGTACACCCGCCTGCCCTTCGTGCTGGCGAACATCTTGGCCGCCTTGCTCTTCGCCTCCGATATCGTCATCGTGGGGTTGAACTGCTTGAGCAGTCTCTCGGCGAAGCTCTGCCCGGCGCCTGGCGACAGGGTACGCTGTCGTCATCAACACCACGACGGATGGACCACGCGTCGTGTTCTCGTCCAGTGTGCACCGGCGGAGCGCCGTTACCGTATATGCGCGCGTAGTTGATGACCTTGGCGTGGTCGCGGCGCACGGCGGCGGCGCGCGCCGTGAGCGAGTGCAGGTCGGTGCGCGCGCGCTTGTCGCCGGCCAGCACGGCCCAGCCGAACGGCGTGCCGCCGCACAGCGCGGTGGAGCTGTCGCCCAGCAGCGCCGCTATCCACAGCTCCTGGTAACCAATTAGTGATTTAAAAAAAGCGATATATTTGGTCTTGCCGTTTAGGTACGTCTGTGAAAGTTTCTAATGACATTCCGAATTTTGCGAATTTCGAAAAGTTTTTTTACTTTAATTTCGACAAGTTTATAAATTGTATACGCTTGTTACAGCAGCTGAACATGCATAGCACATAAGCACCACGGTAAGTAAGTGAGTTGTACGAGAGTCACCTGTGAGTCGACGTTGGCGCCCACGAACCTGTACCCGGGCGGCGCCTGCACCATGGCGCGCAGCTCCGAGCCGATGCGCTCCTGGTGCGCGTTGCTCGCCGTCATCCAGGTCGGCTCGCTCGCCCTACACACATCACACTTATGTTCATACCCCATACGTGGACTACAAACATTAAAGTGGTTTTTGATTAAATTGATAAACGAACATAAAGATGATTTGGTACTTATCAGATTCTCAAATAGGTTATATAAGTCATACATTCCATGCATTTACAAATTCATATGTAGAATGACTACACTCTTCAATGTTTGTGGAAATGGCATAAGTCTCTAGAAAGCGATCTGTACATAAACAAGAAAACGTTATTAAGTGTAATGATAATATTAATCTGAGGGTGCAGTAATATTGCTGTGGCGCCGGTGCTCCGGGTTTAATTACCACATACATTTAATATTTATACTGTGTCTGAACATTAATATTTATTATTGTTTGAGTGTGAGATTATCTATAAATGTAACATATTAATTCTTATTTTAATTAAAATATCTTTATGATTTAGAAATCAAAGTGAATATGTCTAGAATCAAGTTTAACAGAATTTGACTACTCTGGATTGGTTGATCATGTATGAGTTGGCAAGATAGTAATATTTTTAACATAGTGGTTTTATCCAGGAATTCTTGGAGTGCATGAAAGGAGCATCCTTGAGCGGCGACTATGTCTGATCAAGTACAAACACGTCCTGCCCTGCGCATCCTGGACATTGCGACTGATCCTTACAGCATGACAATCGACTCAACAAAGAAGGTCCCAAGAACAGTTACACAAATACCACCAGAGAATCTAATCTTACCGTCTGGTTAGTGTGCCACACACTACCACCTGGGGAATGATGGCCCCATACTGTTTGCCCGCGCCCTGCAGCTGCTCCGGCAGCAGCTCGGCCGGCAGCCACACCACCTGCTGACCCATCACGCGCTCCCTGTTGTTGCGCCAGTACGACATCATACGACCGAATGTTAGCACCTGGGCAATAAGACACAGCTCTATAAAATAAGTTTGTTGAAAGTAACAATTTTTTGGATGGTTGGAAAAGACAATCATCATCATTGTTTTTTACAAATATAAAAATGAAATTTCGCTTAGATAACAAGTATGTACTTTGTATAGTGACTTTCGAAAAGACTGTAAAAACCAAAGAATACAGAAAGAACAGACTGAGTCCAATTCAAAAATGATATTACCTTCTCCGCTTCATTCCCCTGTGCTGAGAGCACGTTCTGACTGAACATGTTCAGGAAGTCCTTGGCTAATGGATTACCCACTTTATATTTAGGGCCGTCCTTGTGTGGCAGGCGCAGGAAATGACAACAGCCTGAAACACGCACAAAATCCAAGAAGTTTTGTCTTTTACATTTTAAAAAGGATGTTTATTTTAACAGCCATAGATCTAACTACAATCTCCCTTGATCTCTGGTAGTAGTGAGATGCAGCCTACGATGTAGCCGTCCTACCTGGAAGGTAGGACCGAAAGGTCCGAAAATTCCGAGTTCTATGTTTCGGAAAAATAGATATTGGCAGGGCATTCTACTCTTTGGATGTCAGCAGCAGATTTGACTACTTCCTTACCAGGATAGATCATCGAAGATCTCTAAGAATGAGATATAACACCATACGCTACGACCCTAACCATCTTCGAGTTGATAAACTTTTAAAATGGGCGCCTTGAAACCCTTCTCGCCCTTACTTTAAAGAGTCCTACGCTGTATGTGTCTGGACACACAGACATAATCGTTGACACTTAAGCTTATTGATGAATTATCTTGCACTACAGTATGATTGTGGTAGAAGGTATGCTCAAATCAAGATTTATTACCTTGCAACTGTGTACCGCACCAGACGCCCAGGCCGTGGTACTGATTCGCCGCCGCTTGGTCTTCCCGTCTCTTACGAGCGTAGTAAGCTTTGCGACTGAGGTGCTCCTGCCAGTATTATTAATAATATTATTGCAAACATGCTTCATACTACGAAGCACATATGAAACGAAGAACAAGCAAAAATCCTCAAGGTGCTTACAATACATTATACAGTAATAACGTATTCCCTAATTGGGCTTTCATAATGTGCAAGATATATACGAACGCTCTTGTTACCTCTACTGTCTTAGGTAAAACGTACAATTCCACATCAACTTCCTTTTCCCCCTGTATCATTGGACACGCTTCTAACAACCCCTCCAAGGGCACCGCGGGTCCATCCGAGTCTTCTCTGGTCCTGCTGAAAGGCACCAGGAATCCCCAGCCCTCGGATTGCATGTAATGAAGAGGATAACCTTCCCAGGATAAGCGGAGAAGTTTTGGTGTTATCTAGATGAGAAAATAACGTATTTTAATTTGGTAATTCTAAAACGAGGGCTATTAGTATTTTCTTGTGAACACTTTTCCAAATAGTGGCATTTTATATACATATGTTGTTTTAATAACATGCCATGTTGCACTACTTTTCTAGTTATACTTATAGAAACGTTTATTAAAAATATAGCGAGTAAATTAAATAGTTAAATACTGGCTGATGGGGAAGTCCAGGGTGAGAGATTAATAAGATTTCATTGTCAATAATATTTGTTCACTTCGTCTAGTGGCAGACGGAGACACAGAGTTGATTGCTAACATTCATTGACTGAAGAGAGAAGCTGAAAGAGAGCGAGAGAGATATATGTTTCAGCACGCACCTGCATACTGGTGGTGACGTTGTTGGCGCCGGCCGTCCAATCCGGATCTTTGCCCGGCTTCGTACACAGTTTCCTGTACCAGGCGGGGTAGCCCGCTAAATAAGGCCGCTTCACCGGCAACAGTGCACCCAAATCGTATAGATAAGTAAACTTTTCGTCCAAATCTCTCATATTTCTCTCGTCCATACACGAATCTGTATCTTCCAAGGAGTTAATATAATCTTCGCTAAGACATTCGAAAAAATATTCCTTATGTTTTTCAACCACTTTCTCTGAACATTCCAATTTCTCTTCAATAACTTCATTTTCTATTATTTTGGCGTCTATTTTCCTTTTCTTAGTGATATTTTTTTTCAATTTCAATCTCTGCGTTGACCAATCCTGATCCCACATCCATAAGTCTTTTTTATAAGCCTCATTTTCCATCATTCTACAGGCCTCGTCCGCTTTTAGGGATAGTAGCTGCCGTGATTCGAGTTTAATATCCTCGAAGACGGTTTCCGCTGAGTCTATATATTGAAGCCAGTTCGCGTTTACTGGTAAGTATGCAGACCCTGGAGAATAAAATTATTTTATAATTATTTTGTGTTACAGAAGAACATATAGGCTAACAGACAGACACAATAAACATTAAAGAACGTATAATTTGAGTCAGCGAATTACAAAACAAATATTTATCACAAAATTAGACATAATAGTTAGACATAATTCTGTAGGTCCAAACAGAACAAAGAGTGGAGACCGCGGCTCGGCAAACGTAGTGTAGGACGCCCTCCGACCAGTGGGATGACGTTCTGCGAAAGGCTGCAGGCAGAAGCTGGATGCGGCAAGCCGAAAACAGGGCGCGGTGGCGCTCTTTGGGGGAGGCCTATGTCCAGCAGTGGA
>DWTO01005487.1:0-10705 GCA_018244755.1 Jemadia pseudognetus
AGTAACTGGTGAAACGTGGGAGTGGTTTTGCATTCCTCTGCCTACCTCTTCGGGGATTACTGGCGTGAAGTTACTTTTTTTTTAAGAATATGAAGAATGTGGATGTCGATGAACTCGTATTAAGTTAACAAGTGGCTTTCAGTACTCGATATTTTTGATCATTTCACTTCTAAGTCACCAACAGTTGGAATTTCATCACTGAATTCATTCATTCGCTCTTGTCCTTATCCGACACACAATGAAATTTGAGTTCTACACATATAATTATGCTCAATATATCACCTACTCTCTCTTGTAAATCCGCATGGAAATATTGAGAATTTAAGAGGTATTATGAACTAAAAATCTGACATTTGAAATGTAAGGAACATTATGGTTATATAAACGGAGCGTATACGTCTAAATTAAAATTTTCTTACTGAACAAAGTTTTAATAATAGAATACTGTATTAATACACTGCCTCATTTTACTGAGTCTTAGGCATTAGAAAACCTTGACAGGCAAAGTTTTAGCAACGAAATCAAATGACAATTATAAATTATATTCCTAATGTGAAAATACGCTAAGTAACGTTCCTAGTGTGAAACTACCTTAACAGATCACATCCCAAGTGAGATATTACATTGTAGCGTTCGCGTGTTGATTATTTTAAAATCCGCAATAGCGCACACCTATGGAGTTTCTTGCGCCGCTTCTTCTCCATAGCGAGGCATTTTCCGAAGCGGTGGCAGCAGCATCTTGACGTACAAAAAGTGTTCGAAGAACCAATTTTGAATAGATGACATTTAAATTTGAATTTTGAATTTGAATTAAAGTGCCTAGTCAAGTCGAACATCCATTAACTGTCGCTATTTTGAACGTTTCTTGTGCACACTGACTTGGTATAACCAATTGAGTCGAGCGAACATAAACTCCATATTACATATAATGTTGACTCAACACAATCGTCGAACATTTCGAGTTGTGAACTTTCGTGAACTTTGAATAGGTGAACTCGAATTCGAGCTGTACATAATCTGTTATATTGTATCTAAAACATTATTTCTGTATTACAGTGGTTAAGATGTCTGCGAATTTTTATACACCTGATTAATCCCTAAATGACAACTTAATTTGTTCGTCACTTATAAATATCATCATGTATAACGTAACATGGATTTCTTCAAGACAACAGTAAATAGTCACTTAATAGGCACGCGTCTTACATCTCGCTTACCATCGCTTCGCTGAGTTTGGAGTCAAACGCGAGACTATAACTGACAAGAAAATCATAAATATTCTATAAAATTGTAATAATAATATTACTTATTTCTTCATTCAAGCGCATATAAGAATATTATAGCTTAATGCATTTGTTCAACTTTGTATCCCTAGAGTATATATTATTGTTATCTTTATTTCACCCTAATCGCTACGCTCTGCTACGAACTGCTACGACGCTACGCGGCTACGGTTCCCCCAAACTAACACCCCACTCAAGTAACCGTGTCATGCGAGTTATTAATGGCGTAAGTGAAGATTGATTAACTAACATTGTTGTGTTGTAGACGCGTTCCGGCATAATAGTTCGCAAGTTTATCAAATAGTTCGTATTGAGAACTACAGCGACGGAACGCTTCACTCTCATAGCTCTTGCTAGCGTGCCATACGATATGGTGTAGTATGCAACAACTTAACGATAAGTACGTAAGCACTCAGATAACTTTAACGTATTTAAGTTAATAGAAGCTAACTGGTGAAACGTGGCAGTGTTATAACTTGACCTACCTCTTTAGTTGTTACAGGCGTGATGTTCAATTGTAATATTGCACTAAATTTGTTGTTTATTTGTAAACAAGGCCACGACATCGATTATACAGGGTGTCTGAGAGCATAGTGTTATTAACTTTGAAGTCAACATTCTGTATATACCAGTGGTGTCTGGTCGCGTGACTATTGCTCATTACTTACGACTTATTTGTTTGTTAAGACGCAAGCAACCCCGCGTTGGGCTTTCAGCGTTTTATCGTTTTATGTGCCTAATTGCTTTGGTAATTAACTGAGTCGATTATTTATGTTTGTGAAGTATTATTTTTTTTGTATTATTGTCGAGAAGTTACTATCTTTTTTGATAATGATAGCTTAATGATTAAAAATCTAAGATTACCTTCGGAGGTTTTGGGTTCCAAACGCACACCACTTCTTTTAAAAAGTTATTTGGTTTAGAAAGTATTAAACATCACTTGCGAAACTGGTGAAGAATAACATCGTAAAGCAACCTCTACATTTTAAAGTTTACCACAAAGTTCTCTTAAGCGGGTAAAGTTCATCAACATACATTTGGATAGCATGCCTAACTGTTAGTGACAATTATATATCTACATAGTAGTAACGTTTCCGCAAACTAATCCTACATAAGAAGTCATATAATCTTTGTATACTTTTCGGTGATTTACCTGATTAAGTCAATTCATCACAAATTTATGTGGATATTTTGTTTAGCCATTCAGTCTCTAATATTCTATTTCTTTACACTATCACGCGACTCTACTATCACGTTTGTCTCTATTGGTTAATTAGTCTTCACCGGGTCTTTCATTACCACGGGCTCTTTATTAATCTTTACTGACCCATCCAGGGGTCGACCGGAACAGCCCTCGCAAAACCTTACAAATCGTTCGTAAATTGCCACTATATTAATATGTATAAATTTTGAATAAGATGTATAAGTTTGGGACAATATGTATAAGCACATTAGACTGTATAATTGTTACATATTAATAATATAGTGAGATATTTGCACACACAGCCACCATATCGTAAAACAAGCATCAAGAAAGCTTCAGTTATGGTAACCAGACAGCCGATAGACTTTATATATAAATATATAGTTTTTTTCCACATCAGACACAGATCAAACACTTATCCGAATCACACAAATATTTATTCTGGGAAGAAATCGAACTCGCATTTTCCGACGCAACAGTCAGATTCACTAACCACTGTACTTACAGGCCAATTAATATTCATAGTCACATTCCTTTAAAACGCACGTAATATTAATTACATATAAAAAAACGCCCTTTTACTTAGAAATACGTGACATCATGTAACAATCAAAAACATATATTCGCCCAGCTCAATACACCATTAGCTGTTAATATTGTAGTAATAACCGCATTGTAGTGGACAACGAGCAATTAAGAGAGACTTACGTGAATTGAAGCCGCAGCTAATTAGATCGCCAAACTTTTGTAAGCTTTCGCTAATATTTATATTAGAAATGTGTATTACAGAACATTAGCCATCCGTAATAAATGTATGTAGTATTTTAAATTAAAATTCATCCAAGCTTATTATTATTACACAAACATTATAAAACACACCTGCCTCGTTGGTCAAGTGCTTGCTAGCGTAAGTGCCTCGGTGCGGTCCTGGGTTCAAATTCCGTGTCAAGTACTATTGCATTTTTAATTAGATTTTCTAACTTAGATATTCTGGTAGACAAGGTCGTAGTATAACAATATTCTTACCCTCTATTCCATGGACGTAGTCGTAATTGGTAAAACGTTAGCAATGTAATACACTCCTCTGTAGTTTTCTTTGGGGATTACAGGCGTGGCGTTACGTTTGTTATGTTACAAGTACCATAATTACTATTACACTTGTTTTATTCACGTATACCAAAATATGAATCTAATTGGTTTGCAGATGGTAAAAGCACAGACTAAAAATCTCTGCTTTTGTTCTCACTTTAAAATGTTAGTAACTATTACTATTATGCGAATGGATTATCATTAAAATATCATGTTTTACAACACCCGTTACGAAAGCACAGTGAAATTACCTAGTAATTTTACCGAAAAAATAAAATTATTGTTTTATATGTTTGTATATTACAAAATTACAGTTTAAAGGCATATGGAGAGTCAGAAAGAGTTCGTTTTTGCTCATATAAAGAGATACGAATCAATTTGAAGTCATCGGAAAGCTCTATTCACATATACCGTGTTCACGCTAAAAATAAACTAATTCTAACGTAAAAAAACAACGTGTATTCTAGTTATAAATGTAATGCTATTCGTTGGCTAACGGCACGTTGGGGGATACACTACATGGGAGCGTGTAAAGGAAAATAGGAAGGAAAGAAATGGCATATATAGATAGGAAATAATAATATAGCTAACAGAAGAACGCTTCCCAGCATTATTGTTTATCAAAAGATGTATTTTAATTATTTTTGACATTTTCTTTGAAGAGTACAACGAAGGAAATTTAAACATTAAACATTATATTGACTCTCTCAGGGTTTGAGAGGTCCTGGGTTTAATTCCGGGTCGGATACTATTGGATTTTGCTTACTTACATTTTATAAATGGTTTGAAGTTTTGATATGTGCCTGGTGTATGGCAATAAACTCACCACCTATGCCATAGCGGGACGTAGACGTATCTGGTGAAAAGTGGATGTGTACTTCCCTCCTCTGCGTAGCTCTTCGCGGATTACATATTATTAAACATTCTAAGACCCGTTCAATACAGAATTACTCATATTTATCATTGAAAACATATGAATGATGATCACATAAAATAAGGTAATTTGCATTACCATTTATGTACACGTGGTCGAAATAAATACCAGTTCCGCCATGTAGCGGCCGCATTTACAAGTTAACGCGAATCGTTATAGCCGGGAGCAGTTTGAATAAAACATGCAGTTGAAAGATGAAACGAGAATTCGTAGTCTTAATGCTCGTTTTTTCATCAAACTATCCATCCCATGCAGTTTAACTTGTGCATAGTTACCGTTGCAACCGGCTCTCATTCTATGTACAACTGTACTGATTGATATTCAAAATTAGAATAGTTTATAATATTACAATATTTTTACTGTTAGTACACCGTAAGTGGAAATAATGATAATACCTAAGGCACTTAATCCATCGTAACATCAACAGTAGTCATTAATCAGAAGACATGATTCATTAATGACAGGTGCATGCATAGATTTTTCTACATCCTATATAGCTTTTGTATATCTTACATGAATAGCTGGTTCTATAAATATTTTACTATATGAAACATCTATCTATAATAGGCCATTATGAATTATAAATAACGTAACAATTTATACGTTGTTTAATCCTCGATTTCGAATACACTAGTAGTGGGTAGGTAGGTACTAAATACATTACTTAGAGACATGTTTCACAATATCTGTCTGTTGCACCGGACAACTACTTAACAGCTGGAAGAAGCGGTACACTTGTAAATGTACGAGTACATGAAGTCTTAAAATGAGTAATTCTACAATCTTTAACATCATACTTATCACCAGCCTACTTCAGTTTAGTGCCACACAAAGACCTCTCCTATAGCACACCACTGAACTCTTCGTATCACCACTGCTAGTCACTTTGCGTACATAATCACTACGCCAACTTATAACCACATTTGCACACAAATATATTGAAACTGAAACAATTTGAGATACGGCTCTACAAAATCGTTATCTGTCACTGCACGCTCTGTTCGGTGGTCTGGAACAACTCGTTAGCTCACGAATATCCACAAATACAATGTTTATTCAGTTCAGTGGACTACTATAATACTGATACAAACAATGATGTGTCGTAAATCGTATTTCGTTCTGGGAAGAGACCCGGGTTCAGTTGAACTATGAAAAGGTCGACGATAGAGGTTTATATTACTATGCAGAATCCTATCGCGGTCAAATCGCCAGTAAACCACGAGTCATTCAAGGCTTTGTTAATGCATAGTCAACACCGGATAATATTGAAGCTTCATTTAGCTATCGGCGTGAAATATAGACGAATTGAAAACAATAAAAAATTTCACGGCCGAATTAACGTCGCCCAAACGACACTCGTAAACAGTATATTGGGCGTTTCGGCCTGAATCAAGACTTGGAGACCAATTTGCTATGCTGCCGTAATAAACTGAGATTTGTTCAGCAATCAAATCCTATGTCGGATGTGTTTGTTTCGCAAATTGTCTGTATTATTCCTCCCTTGACCAACAAATGTATTTTATCTTGAAGGTAAATGGGATGTATGCACCGGTGTTGTCACAAAAGCTGAGGGTAACGCGGATTTATGTGTCAGTGAATAAATAACTGAGTTACCGATCGGTCGCGTATTCTTTCCTTGCCCAATATATTACAGTGGCGCAGTCGGTATTAAAAACTAATAGTTAATATGTCTATCGGAAAATTGAGTGAGTTTAACCTGAATACCGGGTCGTGGTCGACATATATCGAACGAATGGAACAATATTTTTTGGTGAACAATGTGAAAACCGAGTTACGAGTGCCAACATTGATTGCTTGTGTGGGTGATTCTACTTATGAACTTATGGTCGACTTGTGCAATCCCAAAAAACCCGCGGAAATAAAATATGAAGACCTCATACAGGTGGTAGGAAACCATGTACAACCTACACCGTCAGTGCTCGCGGAGAGATATAAGTTTAGAAAGAGATCGCAAAACTTAAACGAAACAGTGTCACAGTTTGCTACCGCCTTAAAACATTTAGCTCGGACATGTAATTTTAAAAACAATTTGAACGAAAACCTCAGAGACCAGTTTGTATGCGGTTTACGAAGCGAACCTATTCGACAACGGTTATTTTGTGAGGATGAGTTAACCTATTCCAAGGCGTTTAACAAAGCCGTGGCGTTGGAGGCGGCAATGAACGATGCGGCGACGATGGAAAATCAGTTAAGAAGCGAGGAGATGCCGGTACATGCAGTGCAGGCGGTGCGCGGCGCGGGGCCGGCCGGCAGGGGGACGACGCGCGCGGACGGACGGGGGAGTCGTTGGCGCCGATTACGGACCGGCGCAACCACCGGGAGTCCGTCTAATGCAAACATACGATGTGCTGCCATATGCCAGTGTTGTGGAGGCAAGGGTCACACTGCAAAAACCTGCAAGTTTGTTTATTATGTGTGTCAGATATGTCTGCAACAAGGTCATTTAAAAAAAATGTGTCCTAATAACCGTCATGAGGAGCGGAATGTATACCGGTTGGAAAGTAATGAAGTGCAGGAGTGCGGTACGGACGATGACGGGGGGAAGGAAGACGACTGCGGCGAGGGCCCGAGTGGATTGTACACGTTGCGGGTACGCAGCAGCGGAAGGGAGCCTATACTGGTTGATGTCATCGTCGCGGGTCACCGGCTACGGATGCACGTAGACACAGGCTCGCCGATAGCCTGCATCAGTGAAAATACCTACACGACGTTATTTATGGGAAAATTATCGCTTATAAAGGATAATGTTCAGTTGAAAGGATACGACGGAAATAGTATTATATCGCTTGGTTACGTTAAGGTATTAGTATCTCATGGTAACGTCACGAAGACCCTTAAATTATATGTTATACGTAACGGCGGGGTCCCGTTGCTCGGTAGGGAGTGGCTCAAAGAACTTAATATAAATGTCATGGTCATAAATTCTATTATAACAACGAATAATAATAATATAAAATCGCTTCATGACGATCACAGTCGGTTCGATTCAGAGTCGTTGGTAAATAAATATCCGTCGGTGTTTAGTAGTAAGTTGGGCAAACTAAAGGGCGAACAGGCCACGCTCCGCTTGCGCGCCGGCGCGGCGCCGGTGTACAGGCGCGCGCGGCCGCTGCCGCTGGCACTGAGACCGCGCGTCGACGCCGAATTGCGGCGCATGGAGAATGCAGGTATTATCTCATCCGTTACTTCTTCCGACTGGGCTTCGTGTTTAGTGGTAGTCCTTAAGAGCAATGGTACTTTACGTTTATGTGGCGACTATAAAAGTACGGTCAACCCCTCATTACAAATCGATAGATACCCACTTCCTCGGGCCGAATGTTTGTTTAATAATTTAAATGGTGGTAAATGTTTTACTAAAATTGACCTATCCGAGGCATATAGTCAGATTGAGTTAGATGACTCGAAATTGGTTACTGTGATAAATACACACAGGGGACTTTATGTTTATAATAGATTAGTATATGGATTAGCATCAGCGCCGTCAATCTTTCAACGTATAATAGAACGATTATTCGTAGGTATTCCACATGTGTCATGTTTCTTAGATGATATTTTAATAACCGGGTTATCAGAAGAGGAACACATAAAAAATTTACACACGGTCTTTGAAAAATTATCAAGCGCGGGGCTTACTGTTCGTAAAGAAAAATGTACATTTTTTTCAAAAGAAGTTTGTTACTTAGGGTTTATTATTTCTGAAAATGGAGTTCAAACAGATAAAACAAAAATTGAAGCAGTATTAAAAGCGCCACGACCAACCAATATAACAGAACTAAAGTCTTTTGTTGGAATGGTTAATTTTTATTCTAAATTTATTAAAAACTTTTCTTGTATTCTAAAGCCCTTGTACGATTTGTTTAAAAAGAATACTGCGTGGAAGTGGGGAGATCAACAAGATCTAGCTTTTAACGATATCAAGGGTGCTTTGACACGATGTCCTGTTCTCGTCCACTACAGCGAGACGCTGCCCCTAATATTATGCTGCGACGCGAGCGCGCGCGGGCTCGGCGCGGTGCTGACGCACGACACGGCGCGCGGCGAGCGGCCGGTGTCGTACGCCTCGCGCACACTCACGCAGGCCGAGGCAAATTATAGTCAAGTGCAGCGTGAAGCGCTGGCGATTGTTTTTGGGGTTAAAAAGTTTCATTCCTATTTGTATGGGCGAAAATTTATTTTACGCACGGACCATCAACCCTTAGTAACAATCTTTGGGTCAAAAAAAGACATCCCACACACAGCAGCTGGGCGTATAGTGCGTTGGGCTATTTTATTGTCGGGTTATCAGTACGACATACAATACGTTCGTTCGTCATGTAATAGGGCTGACGCATTATCCCGATTGCCCTTGAATACAATAGATGAATTTAAGCAAGCGGATGATACCGTGTATATTAAGTTTATTGAAAATAATTTTCCGGTTAACTCAAAAGAGATACAGACGGAAACAAGTAAAGATAAAAAATTACATACAGTTATAGGGTTCGTCCGATCGGGTTGGCCTATGTCGGGTACAATATGCCCGGAGTTACAACCATATTATAAAAGAAGGGATGAATTATTTGTAGAAGGTGGGTGTCTGATGTGGGGCTGCCGGGTGATAGTGCCGCCTGTTCTTCGTGATAAAATATTGGCTGAGATTCATGGTTCACATCTAGGCGTGGTAAAGTGTAAGGGGTTAGCTCGGAGTTACGTCTGGTGGCCAGGGTTGGACAGTGATATTGAGGAAATGTGCGCATCTTGTAATACTTGCTCTGCCACAGCAGACATGCCTCACAGGCACGCCATAGTTCCTTGGCCGAATTCATCACATCCTTTTGAAAGAATCCACATAGATTTTTTTTCTATTCGCGATCTAACGTATCTTGTGGTTATAGATAGTTATTCTAAGTGGCTAGAGGTTATATCTATGAGTTTTACAACTGCTAAAAATACTATAATGAAATTAAGAGAAATATTTTCCCGTTTCGGAGTCCCTAAGAAATTAGTTTCCGATAACGGGCCACCATTTGGAAGCGATGAGTTTATGATGTTTTTAAAAAAAAACGGCATTAAGCACGTCACTTCCGCTCCCTACCATCCACCATCCAACGGCGAAGCCGAGAACGCTGTACGTACTGTAAAAAGGGCGCTTAAGAAAGCACTTCACGATAATGTATGTATAGAGTTATTCTTGCAAAGATTTCTTTTAGATTATCGAAATAGCATTCATTGCACCACAGGCGAACCACCCGCTAAACTAATGTTCGGACGTCAGCTGAGGTCACGATTAGATTTAACGAAGCAAGGTCTAGTCGAAAGTGTATCAGAAGTATTGAAAAATAGGGCTCAAGCTAAGGGCGGGACAGACAGGAACTGGAAATTAGGGGAGCGCGTGTGGGTACGAGACTATAGGAAACAACGTAAATGGATTGAGGGCGTGGTAAAAGATATTATAGGTCGTAACATGTACGAAATCCTGACAGACGACGGTTTACGGTGGGTTCGGCATGCCGATCAGATGCGATCGAGTGCAGTCAGATCGCCACGAGTCGCGCAGGAGGTTAACAAGGCGGCGTCGCTCGCCGGCGCGCCCGCTGCACGTAAATTGATACTCAGTCCACAAGCGGCTCTGGATCTAACCGATGTAACCGAACGTTCTCCTCCAGACTCCGTTGAGGAGTCGGGAGAATTTGACAAAGTCATCATAGGAAAACGTTTAAGAAAACCTGTTCAAAGATACGGATTGGATAATTAAATTTTTGCGTTCATCCGTTTATTTATTTAGATTAATGTAAGCATAGTCTGAAAATATATTAAATCATACCTGTAATAACCTACCTAAGTATATTTTTCTAAGTGGTGAAGTTATTTCTCTAGAGATAAGCTAACATCATAGTGGTAAAAGTTTTAATAAGAAGAGGTAATATATATTTGTAATATTATTTATGTTTTGTAAGGTCTTAAAATAATGTCGTAACATGTAACTATGTATTATCACGTACTTGTCTGTGAACTGGTATAACACTTGTATAGACATAAGGTAGGCCAGTTGTGATTATACTTAGTTTATTTTGTAAAAATGTTATGAAAAGTATTATGAAAATTGTGGGGGGGATAATGGGATGTATGCACCGGTGTTGTCACAAAAGATGAGGGTAACGCGGATTTATGTGTCAGTGAATAAATAACTGAGTT